>BCLF01000020.1:2499459-2523568 GCA_001602275.1 Zoysia japonica | reverse complement strand
CCCCCCCCCCCCCCCTACACACACAACTTTTTTGTCTGATACTACAATCTTTCAGTTAACAAGGCGTCTTCCAGTTTATTTGGGTGCTGGAGATCACCCAAAACTATTTCTGCCAATCAGTTCCACGCCCCGTGAGTACACGAAACAGTTCGATTGATGCGGACTGTGTTGTTTGTTGTCAAGAATGGGGTACACTGATGGCTCCACATCCACGTGGACTCCATGAGGACTGCCTTGACGGGTTTAAGCTCACGGCCTCACCTGGTGGAGTACAGCTCTGCTATTAAATCATTCATCTGTAGCAGGGAAAGAAAAAAAAATGTGGTTTCATTTTCACGTGTACTCGGAGAGGCAAACGAGTTCTTTTAAATTGTAAAATTTATTTTTTGAGGTTTTAATTTTTTTTTAAAAATATAAAATTATATTCATGTGGGATATATAAATTTTCATATCTGATTCTTAATATGCATATAGGATTTTATTTTATTGCATTAATTCTAAAAAACACAATGGTTTAAACAGATCCAAAAATAAAATTACAATTTGATAAAAAATATTAATTTAAAAATTAGCTAAATTTCACAGAAAAATATAGAAAACGAGAAAAATTCTCATATTTCAAAATAGACCTTAATAGCTGCCAATCCCTATTTCTTTAATCTGGCATATGTTGGAGGAGCAGAAGAAATCAGAGCACGAATAGAACAGCGAATCTTGCATAGATCCTGACCCCGTGCGATTTTACAAACACTTGCTTCCGGTTCACGATGCCACCAAACAGCGCTCTACAACTTCTATTCCGGTACAAACGCTGCCACTATATTGTTCTTTTTACATCTTCGATCCCACTGGCACACATGCGCCGCCACTCGTTCGTCCTGATTATTCCTGCGGAAACAAACCATTCACAAGCAATTAAACAATCCTCCATAACACCGATCGAGATTACGAGATGGAAGCTGACAACGACAACGCAACAGCAACACGCGTCGGAGCACTGCCTTTTGCATTTGTTATTAGAAAAAGGATGCCCCTTTTTGGATCAAAATGAAATTATACTTTTTACTGCTGCAGTTCGCAATGTTGTTGGGGTTTTTTTTTATATCAGGAACAATTTTTTTTTAAAAAAAAACCACCGCTTTCGTGCGTCCGGCGTCCGTTTGTTCGTTCAGGCGACAAAGATTCCGTCACCGGCCTGTGGAATTTGCTCGGTTTCAGCGTGCGCGCCTCGGTCCCCGGCGAGGCGGGAGCGCAAGCCGTTGATTAGTGCGAGCGAGCTCGCGGATGCCGAGAGCCTGCGACAAACCGACGCCGCGGCTGGTCAACAATCTTGGGTCAGTTTTTCAAAACCTTTTGTTTTGTGGGTTCAGAGATGGCCGTCCTCGAAAATAACGTCGGGGGAGCATGTTAATGTGCGCCACGTCACGCGTTGGTACTGGGACTGAACTCGTGACTTGTGGCAAATTCTCTTCGCTTTACATGTGTTTTTCTATGTACCCAATGTGTGTAGGGACTTGTGTGTACCGGAATATTCACCGTTCCGTTTGGACGCGGGGACTTGACATATTGCTTGCTTGATTGCTTCGGTCACAAGAAGAGCGTCGTTTTGATAATTCATCTTATTCAATAAATTTGTTCAAATATGTAAAATTACTAGTCGTGTTTTAAATACTACCATGATAAAACAAATTATACTCAAATATATTGCATTTATCATATTTTTTTAAATAAAATAAATAATCAAAGTTGATATTAAAAATCAATTGGGTCAATATTTTAAAACCGAAAAAAATATTCATTTAGGGCCTGATTGGTTCTCTTCCGTGCTCAACCTGGCTCGCATCGTAGAATCAGGCTACCGTGAATCAGACTTGTTGCATGCAATACTAGTTTGATTAGTTGCAAGTTTTATTTTCACCGGATGAGTAGTTGATTGGTTGCAAGCATCTAAGACCACAATCTACTTTACTTGCACCAAAAAGAACATTTGCTGTGCCCGCCTGAGCCAGGCCGGCTAGAAATGAATCTGCTTTTTGTATCTGGCGAGCCAGCTTGAATGTCCACTTTTGCAGCCGCAGGCTCAGACACTGATCTCAACATAGGCAATCGAACATGGTTGTGCTGCATCCAATGAGCCAAGCTGGCTCTGGTGCAGCTAACCAAACTGGCTCTTAGGGTGCATTCAAACTGCTCATGAGAGCCTGGCTTACACTTGCCATCCAGGTCAAGTTGAGACAGGCTACAGAGATGCAACATGATATTGTTTGCTAGCTTGTATCATTGCAAGCAGAATGGTGAGAACATTGGATTTGTTAGCTGCGCAGCATAGACCGAGGCTAGTTTTCTACCTCCCATGTGCTTCCTCGCATACAATGTGAGTCAGGCTGTGGAGAAACGGTTTTAACTTTCATTTCCCGATGGTTAGGCTTAAAGAAGGCTTCTGCACACGATGGGTCAGGCCGAGCTTCACATCCAACCAATCAGTACACTCCGGCATCTCGAGAGCCAGGCTAGTCGCGCCCATAGAAATCATAGCAGAC
Organism: Zoysia japonica; assembly: GCA_001602275.1. Taxonomy (NCBI): domain Eukaryota; kingdom Viridiplantae; phylum Streptophyta; class Magnoliopsida; order Poales; family Poaceae; genus Zoysia; species Zoysia japonica. Next base: position 2,521,028 of record BCLF01000020.1, on the reverse strand, counting down.
ATATTGTTGATGAATATAGAGCTACTTTCTGAAACACTACAAAGTATTTCCTCCATTTTTTAATTGTTAGCGTTATTCAACAAAGTATGATAAATATAATATATTTCATTATAAATTACTTTATCATTAAAGATAATTGAAATATGATTTATAATTTTACACATTTAAACTATTTTTTATACAACAATTGGTTAAGGAGGATGTTTAAAGTAATCAAGTTTTGTTTAATTATATATACTCCACTGACAAATTGTATCACATTAATAGAGGCCTGGCGAGTGATAAAGTTTAATGACGAGACCACAGTGCAAAGGGTTCCACAAGCGGTCATGCTTTGCCTTAGGCTGGAATAGCAGGTTGCAAAAGGTTAAACCTTGAAAAAAAAAATATTCTCCGAAACCAAATGAACTCCTGTTGACGTAATAGCAATAAGGTCCACGACCTAATCGATAGGTAATGAAACTCTAGCACCATAAAGGCGAACTGTTATGGTTGCGCCACAACCTAAAAGATAAAAGAACTACTATTCAGTCACTTTCTTATTCATTTCAAAACCAGTGAACCATATTTTTCCAACAAGAGACGGCAAAAGGATATTGATTACTACAAATTTACAGGCATAGGCAGATCTCTGCAGTTGTTCTCTAAACCCTTTTAGTACTCCTACCTGTGCATTCTGCAAAATCTTAGTAGCACCCGGTTGCTCTTACAATGATTTCTCCTCCCAATCATGACAGACACTTGATCTGTTTCGCAAATATTTTCCAGATCTGATGTCGATAGGCAGGTGTCATAGATCAAGCATGTCATTTCCAGTCAGGCATAAGTTGCTGTCGTTAGTACTACGAAGGTAAGATGCAAAGCGGAACAGATGCAGCAGTAGTCACGATCGACTCCTGGAATGAGATACCACAAATTAGTTTTACTGTTCCTGAAAACAGAATATGGCACTGAAAGCAGCGCCGGTGGTTCATTTGCTATGATTCGTGACTAATTTCCCACTGGAAAAGCAGCTTCCACTTATCCCACTAACATTTATGTCACATTTGAAAGATTGAAAGCTATACCAGTTTTTATTTTTCCTAAAAAAAAGTTATAGCAGTTTCTAGTTCATGGCAAACCATACAAAATTGTTGAAACATGAGCTGTTTTTTTAACCTGAATATGGTAGCGAAAGCCCCTTTATACCTGCAGAGGGTACGATAGCCCCAGGCATTTTGTTAAGAAGAGGAACTGCTTATAAGTACTGCTCAAACTGCATATCTGCAAAAGATGAATCAGGTTATAGTTATAATTCAACATCACAACGAAATTAACTGTAGCTTGAAAAATGGCCCTGTCTTGCTCTTTTTTTCTGGTGTATATGTTATAGTATTTCTTTCAGTCAGATCCTACCTTACTGTTTGCACGAAAAGACGGGATAAAAAGGAATGTTCCTAAGCTGTTTGCGGTGATTATGTGCAACTGCTTCAATATTAGCGTTGTAATTAATAAAAAGCCATTATCTTGAACTGTACTAGGTTCGAAATAAGGTTCTGCATTGACCCATATGCTACACCTTTGGTATGTTTGACCATCACCATGTTGTATGCCATCTATATAACTGAAACACATGGAGCTTAATCACTCATTGATACGCTAACGCCACCTGAGCTAACAATCCAAGGGAAAATAAGCCCAAAATCCCAATGATACCTTCCTCGAGAATTCCATATCTTGGTTGTTTTCTGTATCTTTTTTGCATTCTTATGTATGGCATATTCACCCGGTCGAATCCATCGAATGGACTGATCCCCAAAATCAACCACCAATTTGTCACACCTGCACTGGACCGAGCTGGGACAGTGTGCGCTCTGCTGGCGAGCGTGGCGCAGGAAGAGTAGTTTGAATTTTCTCTTTACTAATTCATGTTTAGCTATGACAGCGGATTAGCTGGCACTTAGCTGGTGCTTAGCAGGTGTTAGGGAGGTTATAGCTGTCATTAGCCTATAAGTACCTTGATGATTGTATTGAAGGATCATCGAATAAAGAGAAAAACAGAACACATACCGTGTCCTTCAGTTGATCGTCGGAATAGCTCACCGGCGACCTGCTGTGTTGATCTCACGCCACGGCGGCGACTCGCCGGCGGCCACGGGACATCACAAGTGATATCAGAGCTCTATCCTCCTCGGACCTACGGCGGCGTCACCACGGCGCCCTCACCACAGCCCTCGGCGCAGACCAAGTTCTTGTTGGAAGCCATGGCGGCGGAGAAGCAACTTGATGCGGCGAGATGGGATTGGGTGTTTCAAGCTTTGGACACTTTGACGAAGAGGTTGGATGGCATCGACGAGGTCCAACAACAGTTGGTGGGACGAGCTGATCTAGCGGCAACCGTTGCGGATCAAGCAGTCAAGGAGCGTGAGATGTTGGCACGCATGGTGGAGGAGAATGGTAAGGCAGTTGCCCGGTTGACATTGGAGAATATGGCGCGGAACATGGATGAGAACCCTGAGGATTCATCGGAGCAGAGTAGCCCAAAGACATCTCATCAGAGGCAAGGTCGAGATGGTGGTGGAAGGGCTGCTGATCACCGTGGTGCAACATTCAGGCGAGCTCGGGAGGATGGAGATGGTGGAGAAGGTGGAGCTCGTTGTCTGTTGCCAAAGCTGACGTTTCCCAGTTTCCATGGTGAGCGTCCTGCTATCTGGTTAGACAAGTGTGTGAACTATTTCACAATTTACAAGGTGCCTGAAGTATTGTGGGTGACTTCGGCTTCACTACGCATGGAAGGGAAGGCTGCAAAGTTGTTGCAGGTGTACAATTGAAATTCAGTTTGGGATCATGGGATGAGTTTGCACATATGGTGCAAGTGAAGTTTGGGGAGTATGAGTACTCGCAGGCCATGCAGGAGTTGCTGTATTTGAGGCAGAATGGGGAGCTGCAGGAGTACATTTCTGAGTTTGATGAGGCCAGGTATGCCACATCTTTGCATAACCCTGAGTTGGATGAAGTGTTCTTTGTCACACAATTCTTAAAGGGGTTGAAACCTGAATTGCAAGCACCTGTGATGTCTCAAGTTCCAACCACAGTGGACAGAGTAGTTCTGCTTGCCAAGGTGCAACAGGGAATTCAGGATAAGGGGAAGTTTAAAACTCAAAGGGTGACTGGGGGAACTAAACCTCTGACAAGAGTGCCAAAAACTGAAATGAAGTCAAATATCATTGGGGGTGAATTGAGCAAGGAAAGACAACTCAGAGAATATAGAAGAATTCATGGGTTGTGCTATGCATGTGGGGATAAATTTGATGCTAACCACCTTGCTATTTGTCCCAAAAGAGTTCAGGCACAACTGCATTCTCTAACAGTGGGTGATATGAGCATGGTTTTATCTGATGAAGTGCTTGAATAGTTGCAACAAGAAGACCAGGCCTTACAGCAGAATCAGTTATCACTGAATGCTATCTCTGGCACAGCTTCAGGTGATTGCATTCGACTGAAGGCTTTGGTTGGGAATCAGGTGATGTTGGTGTTGGTGGATTTAGGGAGTTCAACTACCTTTGTGCATGGCTTCTTTGTGATTAAAGCTGGACTTAGAGTGCAAAAGTGTCCTGATATTCAGGTGAAGGTGGCTAATCGTGAACTGTTGTCTCCTCATTCTCTGGTTCTAAGTCTGGAATGGTGGTGTGATGGGCATTCATTCCAGACTGACATGAGAATTCTTGACTTGGGGGCGTATGATGCCATCTTGGGTTTTGATTGGCCGAAACAACATAGCCCAATGCAATGTGATTGGGAAGGGAAAACTCTGCAGTTCAACAGAGGATCTGAAACAATTCTGCTCAGGGGCATTCTGTCTAAGTGTCAGACTGATATTCCTGAACTTTCAGTCCTACAGTTAGACAAGTGTCTCAAAGGAAATGATATATGGGCAATGGTCTTGGTGGAGTCTGAGTCACAGGAGGAGGGGACTCAACATTTGCCTGCCTTGAATTCTCTATTGAAGGAGTTTGCTGATGTGTTTGAAGAACCCAAGCAATTACCACCAACAAGAGTCTATGACCATACTATATCTCTTACCTAATGCAGTGCTAGTAAACTCAAAACCTTATAGGTATTCTCCCATGCACAAGGATGAAATTGAAAGACAAGTGAAAGAACTGTTGTAGGCAGGACTAATTTGTCAAAGTGTTAGTCCATTTGCTTCTCCAGTGCTTTTGGTGCAAAAGAAAGATGGGTCTTGGAGATTCTGTGTTGACTACAGAAAATTGAATTCTTCTACTATCAAGAACAGATTTCCAATGCCTATAGTTGAAGAGATCATTGATGAAATAGCTGGGACAGCATTCTTTTCTAGTCTGGACTTGAGAGCTGGGTATCATCAAATCAGGATGAAACCAGAGGATGAACACGAGATAGCCTTCAAAACCCACCAAAGGCACTATCCGTTTAAGGTAATGCCATTTGGGTTGACTAATGCCCCAGCTACTTTCCATCGTGCTATGAATTCTGTCTTGGCACCTTATTTGAGGAAATTTGTGATGGTATTTGTGGATGACATTTTAGTATATAGTCCTTCTTTGGAGTTGCATCTTGAGCACTTGAGACAAGTATTTACTGTGATGAGAGAGCACAAGTTTTATCTCAAGAAATCTAAATGTCATCTGATGCAACAACAGTTGGTGTATCTGGGTCATATTATATCGAAAGATGGTGTCACCACTGATCCAGAGAAAACTAAGGTGATGGTTCAATGGCCCGTGCCCAATAATTGTACTGAGTTAAGAGGGTTTCTGGGGCTTACAGGTTATTACAGGAGATTTGTGAGTAATTATGGAACTTTGGCTAAACCCCTCACTTCTTTGTTGAAGAAGAAACAGTTTGCTTGGACAGAAACCACTCAGTTGGCCTTTGAACAGTTAAAGCAAGCTATGACACAGACATCAGTTCTTGCTTTGCCACGATTTGACATTCTTTTTGTGGTGGAAACTGATGCACCAAATGTAGGGATAGGAGCTGTTCTGATGCAGGAAGGGCATCCTATTGCTTTCATTAGTAAAGCTTTAAATGAGAAGAACAAACAGTTGTCCATCTATGAGAAGGAATTTTTGGCTTTGATGTTGACAGTGGCTAAGTGGAGGCAATACTTGCAAAGAGGAGAGTTCATTATTCGAACTGATCATCAAAGCTTAAGTTTTCTCAATGATCAACAGCTGCAATCAGATCTTCAGAGGAAGGCAATGGCAAAGTTAATGGGATTGCAGTTCAGAATTGAGTACAAGAAAGGCAAGGAGAACTTTGCTGCAGTTGCTTTGTCCAGATTGGATCACATATTCAGTTTGGTGATTCAGACTGAAGTTAAACCTATGTGGTTACAAGAGGTGATCAACTCTTATGAGACTGATAGTCAGGCTCAGGAGTTGTTGGCTCAGTTGGCACTTCACTCCCCAGATGCTATGGGATTTTCTTTACATCAAGGTGTGATCAGGAAGGATAATAGAATTTGGGTGGGCAATAACTCAGCAGTAAAAACAAAGCTCATTGCAGCCTTGCATGACAGTGCAGTGGGAGTTCATTCAGGCTCTCAGGCAACTTACCACAGGATTAATAAGTTGTTTGTGTGGTCTGGACTTAAGGCTGATGTGAAGAATTTTATCAAACGGTGTGTTATCTGTCAAAAGGCTAAAGGGGACCATATTCATTCTCCAGGGTTGCTTCAGCCTCTTCCAATTCCTCAAGGAGCTTGGCAGGACATTACCATGGACTTCATTGAAGGATTACCACGGTCAGAAGGCTATAACACTATTTTGGTTGTAGTGGACCGTTTTTTTAAGTATGCTCACTTTATGGCTTTGAAGCACCCTTTACAGCAGCTCAAGTGGCTCAGTTAGTATTGGATAATGTGGTTAAGTTACTTGGTCTTCCCAAATCCATTGTCTCTGATAGGGACAGAATTTTCACTAGTAACTTCTGGAGGCATTTGTTTCATTTGTTGGATGTGAAGTTGACTATGAGCACAGCCTGTCATCCTCAGACAGATGGGCAGTCTGAGAGTGAACCAATGTGTGGAGATGTATTTGAGATGTGCTGTGCAGGACACCCCTTGCAAGTGGAAACAGTGGTTGCCATTGGCTGAATTGTGGTATAACTTGGGTTTCCATTCTGCTTTGGGATGTTCACCATTCAAGGTCCTATATAGATATGATCCTCCTTTTGCTGCAGCACCTGTGGTAGGGGACAATGTGGACAAGGAAGTGGCAGAAGTGCTGCAGGAGAGAGCTGCACATGTTACCTTGCTGAAAACTCATTTGGCAGTAGCACAGAAAAGAATGAAAACAAGTGCTGATAAGAACAGGTATGATAGATCTTTTCAAGTGGGAGAGTTGGTTTTGCTTAAGCTTCAGCCTTATGCTCAACAATCAGTAGTCAATCGTCCTTGTCCAAAGTTGGCCTTCAAATTTTTTGGGCCTTATGCTGTGTTGGAGAGAATTGGGGCAGTGGCTTTTCGCCTGGATTTGCCACCCGAGGCTCAAGTTCATCCTGTATTTCACATGTCACAGCTGAAACCATTTACACCACAATCTGTTCTTGTTTATACTTCATTACCATCTGTGGCTCGATCGAAATACATAATGGACAGGCATTTGGTCAAGAAGGGCAATCATGCTATTGTGCAAGTGCTGGTGAAATGGACTACTTTGAGTGAAGATGCGGCTACTTGGGAAGATTACAATGTGGTGAAGCAGAGGTTTCCAAATGCCATTGCTTGAGGACAAGCAAATGCTAAAGGAGGGGGAGATGTCACACCTGCCCCGGAGGGACCGAGCTGGGACAGCGCGCGCTCTGCTAGCAAGCGTGGCGCAGGAAGAGTAGTTTGAATTTTCTCTTTACTAATTCATGTTTAGCTATGACAGCGGATTAGCTGGCACTTAGCTGGTGCTTAGCAGGTGTTAGGGAGGTTATAGCTGTCATTAGCCTATAAGTATCTTGATGATTGTATTGAAGGATCATCGAATAAAGAAGAGAAAAACAGAACAAATACCGTGTCCTTCCGTTGCTCGTCGGAATAGCTCACCGGCGACCTGCTGTGTTGATCTCACGCCACGGCGGCGACTTGCCGGTGGCCACGGGACATCACACAATTACAGCAAGACTGTCAAGCATCCACAGCACCACGCACCAAAGAAGACGTGTCAATTTTTTCATAAAGCATAGTACAGGACATGTCAATTTCACCTCATACGGATTCTCATTCTCCCCAGCTCTAACAACCAGCGCAAATTAAACTGCACTGAAAGTTCCCAAAAATTTCTGTAGAATCCACAAAATCAGTCGTATGATTCCAGTAGCAGAGTCAATGGGATCTTAACAGTTACCGTAAAGAGCGTATGAAGATGAATGCGATGCGAGGAGGCAAGAGGACAGAGCCCGGCGAGGAGGCAAGAGGACAGAGCCCGGCGAGGAGGGAGATGAGCCGGGGAGGATCAGGTTGCGGCGGCGCGAGGGAAAAGGCGGCGGCAGCCACAATCGTCGGCGTTTTGGGGCCTGTCAGCCCGTGGTTATGGCCGCCTGTGCCGTTGTCAAAGCAATTGGCATTGTGGGCCGGAGTGACGTCTCAAATGGGCCCATGAGAAAGTTCGTTGGCCCAGGGTACCATAAACTCGGCCCAATTGGCCTGCTTGCACGTCATCGTCTTCCTCGTTACGCATCCCCGTTCGCCATTGCTATCGCTACCACCGTCACCATGTACCACCCTGTAGTTTCTCCTGCATGCCGTGTTCCTGGAAAAGCATCTTCTCGGAACGTGATTGTGATGCCTCGGCGTTATCGGTCCGCTAAAAACTTGTGGCGGAAATGGTAAAGAACAATCGCGCGAAGAGTTGCAGCCGGCCAAGTGGGACCGTGGCAAAATGACAGGAGGGCCACGCCGCCGCCCCCATCCGTAATCGTCTGGATCTTATCGCCGAAGCTTTTTTTTTTTAAGCAAGTAAAAGCTTTTTTTTTTGAGAGAGAGATCTTATCGCCGAAGCTGTGGGCCAGGAACAACAGCGTCAGCGCGTCACGTACGCCCTCGCTAAGCGCTCTGATTGGGACCCGCTAGCGAGCCAGATCGTAACACTGAGTCGTGGGACCCACCCATCTTTGTCCTGCTGTCCGTGGAGAAGCAATGCTTGGTCTACCATGTCTCGCACCGTAGCAACGGCTTTCCGAGTCTCCAAATTTACTGTGTGACGTTTTTAAATAGCGGCCACCCATCTCTTGCAGTCTCACAGTGTCCTGTGGGTGTCTCCGACGAAACCACTCCTCCCGATTTCCCGAACCCTGCGCATCCAGACCTTCGCGAAGCCTCCCCACCAGCAGCCATGGCGAAGGAACCGATGCGCGTTCTCGTCACCGGCGCCGCAGGTACGGTACCGATCCGCCTCGCTCATATTCGCGTAGCCTGCGGGCCGCGGGACCATCTGGTCCTGGACGGTCGGATCTGGCCTGAGCTCCGGATCCACTGATCCAGTGCGGGTTTGAGTGTGATTTGCATGGTATAGGAGATCTCGTGCCGTGTGGCTTGATCTGGTGGGGTTCAGCGGCCAGAGTGGGGGATTTGACTTGGGGGATTGGGTTTAGGTGTTTGGAAGTGTGGATTTGACATTTCTAGTAGCCCACTGCGATTGGTTAAACGGAAACAACGTGCTCTGGGATCAGCCCGGTCTGGTGTCTTGTTAGGATGGGTGGGCAGATCTAGTTATAATCAGCTTGATCTGAAATGCTGAAGAGCTTCAATGGGCTGGCGACACTTATTTCAAGATGAATTGGCCTCAAAACTGCGATCCATAGTCTAATTGCATAGGCTCCAGTGGAAGTTTCGGATTGTAGCATGACTTGATGTGGCTTAAGAATTACGTTTGGTACTAGTACACTATGAGTCGATATAGCTTTATAAAATTTGATTGCATTGCTACAACTGCAAGTGTCTGGAAAACGTATATCTGGCTTGATTTGTTTTGGGGGTTAATCTATTGAATCCTGTCTGGTGTCTAGCGTGACATAGGTGATGGATCTAGTGGCCCCGCTGCGCTTGACTTGCTAAACCTTGCACCAATGCGGCTCCTATAATTTGTGCACGACATGCTAAAACAGTAATACTTGCACCTTTCCTAGAGGATTATTTTGAAACTGATGAGTGTATAGTTAATCGCAACCATTTTGTCCATCACTGTTTCTAGCAGTATTAGCAGTCTTTATGAAGGGCATTTTAGACTCTCCATTAGATTGTGCTATTCTTAACCAAGCAGTATGAGTTGATTTGTAAATGAGTTGTTTGTTTGTTGTGCAGGACAAATTGGGTATGCACTTGTTCCCATGATTGCTAGGGGAATTATGCTTGGTGCAGACCAGCCTGTTATTCTGCACATGCTTGATATTCCACCAGCTGCTGAAGCTCTTAATGGAGTTAAGATGGAGTTGGTTGATGCAGCATTTCCTCTTTTGAAGGGTAAGTTGATTCAGTTCAATAATTTGCTTGGAAGGTGCTTGCTCTTCTATATAGATTATCATCCTTGCTGATTTCTAAGCCTTACTGGGGTTCGCTGTAGGAGTTGTTGCAACAACCGATGTTGTGGAGGCCTGCACTGGTGTGAATGTTGCGGTTATGGTTGGTGGATTCCCTAGGAAGGAGGGAATGGAGAGGAAGGATGTGATGACGAAAAATGTATCAATATACAAGTCTCAAGCATCTGCCCTTGAAGCTCATGCAGCTCCCAACTGCAAGGTATGGCTTGTTAGAGCTGTTACGGGTATAGGAGTCTTATTATTGAGACCTTTTCCTATTCCAATATTTCACTCTGTTACCTATATACAGCCTCCATGGGTTACAGAGCCAAAACTAGGAATGTACTCCTATACACAACATCGTCCTATTTTCCAGTAGCTGACTGCAATGCAGTGTCATAATGCACCCTGTTTTTTACATTTTCTATATCCATGAACCACTGTAACATACATGGTGATACAATGCCATTATGCATCCTGTTTTCCATTTGCTCTCAGCATCACCACATAGTAACTTAGATGGTGATACAATGTCTACATGCACTCAGTTTTATCTTTAAGTTGCTGATGCATCCTCATCATGCACCCAAACTTGTTATTTATGATGGTGGCCTGTGGTCATAATGCACTCAATCATTTATATGGTGATACATCTGTATTACTATTATTTCTGCGGCCATGATAAAACATATTCACAGAAGTTAACTCCAAACTTAAATTAAATTTACCTTGGTATTGGGAAAAAACTTGTTATCCTAATTTTGTTTCCTTCTAGTTTCTGCTATAGGATTAAAATATTTGGTTTGTATTTTGAAGGTTTTGGTTGTTGCCAACCCAGCAAATACCAATGCTCTTATCTTGAAGGAATTTGCTCCATCTATTTCTGAGAAGAACATTACTTGCTTGACCCGCCTGGACCACAACAGGGCCCTTGGTCAGATTTCTGAGAGACTCAATGTCCAAGTTTGTGATGTGAAGAATGTTATTATTTGGGGTAACCACTCGTCCACTCAGTACCCTGATGTTAACCATGCCACTGTGAAGACTCCTAGTGGAGAGAAGCCAGTTCGTGAACTTGTTGCTGATGATGAATGGTAAGTAAGAAATGATCCAAATGCATATCTGTCTTTGTATTTTCTTGCTAATAGGTACTGACAAATTCACTCCTCATATGAACAGGTTAAATGGGGAGTTCATCAAAACTGTCCAGCAGCGTGGTGCTGCGATCATTAAAGCGAGAAAGTTCTCCAGTGCTCTCTCTGCTGCCAGCTCTGCCTGCGACCACATTCGTGACTGGGTTCTTGGCACCCCAGAGGTTTGTTCGCTACCACACTACCTGGGATCTATACTGTCTTTTAGATTTTGGTGTTAAGTGTATACCTATGTCCCTTGATTCTTTGACTGTAGGGTACATATGTTTCCATGGGTGTATACTCTGATGGTTCGTATGGTGTGCCAGCTGGACTGATTTATTCCTTCCCAGTAACATGCAGTGGTGGTGAATGGAAAATAGTTCAAGGTAATGTTTGACTGAGACTTTACCTGCCTCTCTATTGGTGCCGATCACTATTTGTAACTTTTAATTAGTTTGTAATGCATAGTTGATTATATAACTCGACCATTGTTTTCTGTAAGTTAGTACGTGTATATATATTTGCTAGGAGGAATTCAGACATGGCATTTTTCAGTGTTGTTACTTGGTCCCTACATTTTTAAACTGTTATCATTAGGATAAAAATTCTTTTTCAAATTTGAACTAAAATTGGTGTCTTAATGAGTCAATGACAATAATTAAAAATGGAGGGAGCATCTCTTAAATCATGATAGGTGTTCCTAGCATTATCAAGGCTTAACATTACCAAATTTACATTTCCATGTTCCTAATGTTTTGTGACATCGTGACAGGCCTCCCGATCGATGAGTTCTCGAGGAAGAAGATGGATGCTACTGCCGAAGAGCTATCGGAGGAGAAGACGCTTGCTTACTCTTGCCTTGAGTAAACTCTAGCATACTCCAAGAGAGCGATTGCTATTATTTTTTGAATAAAAGGAACTTTCACACTGTCCCATAGTTTGACATCCGGACTGCATGGTTGTGCCAGCGTGTATGGGGCATGTAGCTCCTTTTTGCCTAATGATTTGCATGATATTTCTTGAAAAATTGCAATTAAATCGTTTGAGAGGAAGTAGAACCATACTAGTTTTGTTGCTTCCATGGCTCTGCTGCGCTCTGCTACTCTGCTGCTGTTTTCCGGAGTATGCTTTTGTTTCGGTCCAGGGAATTTGTGTTTCACACAAGCGTTTCTATTTATCTTGGAGAAAAATTCTGGTTTCAAATACTTGGATAGGATTGCGTTGTTGCGGGCATCTTTGTTTCGAAGGGGCTTTTTTTTTTTTTTTTGAAAACCAAAGTGGCATATGTTCCTCAAAATGTTCAAGGAATATTCTCCTGAACGAGTCTGATCTGGTTGCCACATTCTGTCCCGAATAAAGCAAACGTCAGGCCAGAGTATGTCAAGGACCAGTGCCTGGACAACTTGGGGTTGGGCTTCTCCTGTCGATATTTTTTACTGTAGGTTAGGCTTCTGTTAATGTGATCTGTTCGATAATGTCTCGTCTATCCGGCAATTTGTCCGGGAACCACGATATCCCCGATGCCGATGGAGTGGTTCGCTAGGATCTGATTACAAACAATTGGCAGCCGCTGCAACCATCGGCGCGTCGCAGCGTCCAGATCTCCTCTATCAGCAGTCGGCGTCCCTACCGCCGCCGTGTCCGCGATAAGACGCGCAGCCGTGGACCTGTTTCGGCTGCCAGCTACTTGTCGCCGCCATGGACCGGCAGGAAATCCATCGCCCGTCGCTGCTGCCCGCGTGCGGTCACGAGCCCAGCGCGCGCGGCTGTAGCAGATGCGCTGGCTCCGAAGCCGAGTCGTCGCGTGCATGTCCTCGCGTGAGCAGCCGTGCGTTTGAACGGATACAGATGGACGCCGGAGGAGCAGTGCGTGCATTCGCCGGACATAGGTATGGTCAGACAGAGAGCCTGGTCCATTCACCAACCTCCAGGTAGGCAGGCCGGAACAGGCAACGACGAACGCCGGCGCACCTGTCCGCTGGCTGCTGAGAAAGGAAAGATGAACTCGTTCACTTCACTTCGTCGTGGTTCGGATTGCACCGTCAGCTACTATTCTGTAATCTGTACACATACTGGAAAAATATCTCGGTTCCTGGTTCCTCGTATAGATCCTTTGACTCGGCCAAGCAAAGCAAAGCAAGGCAGTGCGTTCGTACAACAAAAGATAGCATATGCAGACGTACACGAGACCGAGAGCAGAGCGGGAGTTTTGTCAAGACGTGTTCTCAGCGGACTCGAGAGTTGATTAAGATATCCTTAATACCCGGGAGCTTACTGGTGATCGCTTGCATAATCTTGCCTCTGACCGAAGCCATGTCCACCGGGTTTTGGAACAGAGTAGACTCAGTAGAGAGCTTGGCCGTCAGCTCTGTTTGGAATGGTATCAGGTGTTGAGAGGACGGCTTCACATTAGTTTTCCAAATTCTCTGAGAAGGTGTACTACTTGTTTCCACGTCTTTGGTTCTCTTCTGTGCAAGAAACTGTGTGCGATTCCGTCTTATAATCTTATTCGATCAGTCCAACAAGGCAACAAAGAGAGACGGACTGCACGCATCGTTATAAAGATATTGCCAATTTTCAAAAGAGAGAGAGAGCCTGACCAGAACTGTATGTACGAGTCTTAGTCTTCGTTTGAAATGAAAGAAATTTTTTGATTTCTGTATTTTTTTCTGTGAAATTAAACTGACTCATATCAAAATTTTACAAAATTCTTTTAAAATTCCTGTGTTCCAAATGAGGCTTTATGGGAGACACTGTTGTACGAAACTGCAACCATGTTTTTTTTTGTGTTTCTTTTGGGAAGGGGTCCCATGAACTGGAGCTATAGTGCTGCTTAATTTTTCCTATTTTCAATCATCCGATTAAGATCCAATAGAATAGAGCTGTTGTTACAGTAATATGTGAACAATATTCGGCCTCCTTTGAAACACATGAATTTCACAGAAATCTCACAGAAATGTTACAGAAATTAATTCAATTTCACAGAAAAAACGCAATAAACGGGTAAAATTCCCGCGTTCCAAAGGAGGCCTTCATCTGCAATAAATCCAGTACAATGATTGTTCAAAAAGTATTAATGCTACAGTGTTAATTCAGGATATTGTACCATCCCTCGCATTTCACTATTGTGGTTGCTACAATAGCCTAAATTTTGACTACTACCGCAGAGGACCTGAATCCGCTGTCCTTAAGCCTAACTACTGCAGTCTAACTAATTTAGGTGCCTAATAATATACTCCGTAGACAATGATACAGTCCACGACTAGCCCTTAACTTGGCAATGCATCAAAGTAAATACATGTCGGTTCAGCTTACTTGTGAACCCGAGCATCGCAATCATCTGCATGCTAGCTTTGGATGATTTGACTGTCACGGCCAGCCAAGAACTCGCTCCGACTCCTTAACCGTGTTAACATTATTAACTAGATTAGATCAGTCGTTGATTGACATTTCGTGCTCTATGTATATAGCCTTTTGACAGAATCTTCTACCCAGCCTAACATTTCATTGTTCAGTCGTTTTCACTGAAACGAAAGCATATCAAGCAAAGGCGACATTTCTGAAACAATATCTGCTGGTACTGCATAAGTGAAGAAAAAACAAGGTAATATTCTTCGCAACAAAATTAGAAGACGATGACAGCCGATATGTTCTCGTAAATAGTACTACATCTGCACGAAATTGTAAACTCTGATAGAGATATCTGAGACTGATGCAACATTCAGAAATGAAGAAACAGGTGTAGCATGCACAGAAGATTTCTAATAAAAGGCTTCCCTTAAGCCCAATTCTTTCTTGTTCTACACAATTTTTGTCTTGGCTCTGCGCTGAAGCTACAGCCGTTTCTCCGCGTACCATGTGAAAAGCAAACTTAATAATCAAGTAGTCATGGGTTAATAAACGTTTACCTCATGCTACACATATTGTGAAAAAGAGCAAACAGTTTCATACTCTCTTCATTCTTAAATCGATGTCGCTGTTGACTTACAACATATATTTTTGTTATAATTTGATTTATCATTAAAATTATTTAAATTACAACTTAAAATTTTACATATTTAAACTAATTTTTTGAATAAGACGAATGATTAAAGTTGATGTTAGAAGTCAATGGCGACATCAATTTAAGAACTGAGGGAGTATTGGTTACAGAGATGCTCTGAACATGCCACTCTGTTCAGTGCAAATTTTGCACCTGTTTTTTTTTGTTTGTTTTTTTGGAACCCAATACATGGGATTTGCACACCCATATGTGATTTCTGCTAGTAATTACTACTGCTACCTCCGGTTTTAAAAAAAAATTAACACCGCTAACTTCAATCATCAAAATTTAACTATTCATCTTACTAAAAGATTTGTTTAAATCTATAAAATTATTAGTCGTATTTCAAATACCACTAATAATAAATCAAATTATAACAAAATATATTATATTTATCATATTTTTTGAATAAGATATATTGTAATTTTAAAATCTGAGAGAGTAATTAGTAGTAAGTATGGTGAAATCATGAAGTACAGAAGGAAAATTAATTGGGCCATCTTATTTCCAGGTAACCACTGAACCACCTGAAGAACAAACAAAATGTTGCTAGATTTTCTTTCCCCAAAGAAGGTGCAATCACCAAATCAAATTCCAACATTTTCTCATCAGCAGAAAATGGGGAAAAGGATAATAGGAGGAGGAAAAAGGAAAACACGTTTCTAACTTGCGTTCCGCTAAAGCTTAATTCTAGATGTTTACATGACGGTCAAGTCCCTCATGTCGCCGGACTCCAGCAGCATCTTCCAGAACTCCATGTCCTCGTCCCTCGTCGCCGCCGAGCTGGCCAGACCCAGCTCCTCGTCCATGGCTCCGAGGTCCATGTCCATCGCGTCCGACGACGCCCAGAAGCTCTCGTCGATGGGCGGGAACTCCGCGGTGCTGAAGCTCTCAGTCTCCGCTTTGAGCGCGACTTGGCTCGCACTGGTGGTGGCCGCGTTGTCGGCGGACGACGCCGCCGCGGTGGACTCGGTCGCCGTGGAGCACGTCACGCCGCTGCTGACGCTGCTGGACAGCTCCGGCGACGCCACCGTAAACTGCGACGGCTCGTCACCGTCCACGTCGGCGGTAGCTTCCTGCGTGGCCTTCTTGGCGGTCTTGCTCTTGCGCGCCTGCTTCTTCTTCCGGCCGCCGCTGCCAGCGTCTTGCAGCCTCTTCTTGAGGTGGGTGTGCCACACGTTCTTGATCTCGTTGTCAGTGCGCCCCGGCAGCTGCGCGGCGATCGCGGACCACCTGTTGATGACACAGTAACATTCAGCTGTCAGCACCAGGAACGCGACGAGCAGAACAGTTTTTTTTACAAAAATTCTGCAAGATGCAAGATTTTGTTGCTTCAAAAGATATGATTCCAAATGCGGCCATGCCGGTGGTCCGGATAGTTACTGTACATCGATCAGAGAGAGGGATTTGAAGCCCAACTTCTCTTCGTACTTGCCATGCATAGTTTATGCTAGCTTCGTCATTGAATTCAGCAACTGGGGTGTTCATGTGAAGTGATGCGATCATGGTGGCATCGACCATGGCATTTCTCCCATTTTATATGCCACCCCATCTATGCATAACATTATTATAAATCAACATATAAGTATACGTGGTCCAGGTGCAGATTGCAAGTGGTGAATGTAATGAATGAGTGCATGGAGCTAGCAACTGATGTTGCTGCCACCGTATCAAATGCAGCAGGGGTGGCAGCCGCGAGAGGCCAAACGAGATGGAATCTCTGGCGACTTTCATGGCCTGGATTGGTCACTGCTCCTAGGGATTAAGCTAATCGTTCAAGCTTTTGTCCTCTTTTGGGGGGATAAGTTATGGTTTCGAGGCGGCTATGGCCGCCAATCAATCATAAAAGCCGTACCAAAAAGTTTGAGGGAAAAAAAAGCATCTAAAGAAAGGTTGAAAAGATGGAAGAGTATCTTTTCTATCTGAACCCACTGTTGGCCCTGCCAGCAGAGCGTGCGCGATAATAGAAAAATGCATTTGTTTTGTTCCGTTTCGGCAAAATGATTGGCCGTGCAGTGGAACGCTCATCAATTAATTCCCAAGAGTATGAATGGATTTAAACTACACAAAAATCATCAAAAGCTGATTCGGATCGAAAGGTACTCCTATGCAACGAATCATCACTCATGCCGACGCCGTTACAGAACGAATTTCCAAAAAAGAAATAATCATCGCATTTATATCATTCTAAAATACTAAAATTACTTCAAACTGTTGTTTCCGGTCGCAAACACGTAACCGAAGAAAAGGGGAAAAAAACGAAAAGAATCAGAGCCGGAATATCCTGCACAACACGAGAGAGAGGTGGTGGCGTGGTGCTGACCTGTTGCCGAGCTCCTGGTGGAGGCGTATGATGAGCTCCTCCTCGTCGGCGCTGAAGTTGCCGCGCTTGATGTCCGGGCGGAGGTAGTTGATCCAGCGCAGACGGCAGCTCTTCCCGCAGCGGAGCAGGCCGGCCTGCTTGGGCAGCGCGCGCCAGTTGGGGTGGCCGTGCTGCTGGATGTAGGCCACCAGCCGCTG
The DNA here is from genome assembly GCA_001602275.1 of Zoysia japonica. NCBI lineage: Eukaryota > Viridiplantae > Streptophyta > Magnoliopsida > Poales > Poaceae > Zoysia > Zoysia japonica. Next base: position 2,503,805 of record BCLF01000020.1, on the reverse strand, counting down.
GTCCTCCTCGGGGCTCCACGCGCCCCGGCGCAGGCCCTCCTTCGCGCAGCACGGCGCCCGCCCCATCGATCGATCACGCAGGCAGATCTTGCCTTGGCGCAAGGGAGCGAGAGGTTCTCGGCCTGGAAAGGAGGAGCAGGAGACGACGACGGCGACGCGGCTGTGTCCCCGGGGAGTGGCTATTTAACGGCGGGGGAGGAAGGAGCCGGCTAGGCCGGGGAAACCTGCAGCAACGCGAGGCGCCGCACCCGCAGCACGGACTCGACTTCCGTTTCGTTTCCTTGCGAGACAGGCTCCTGCTGCACTGTCGCGCGCTGGCTGTAGCGTTGAAACAGTTCAGCCACCTTCCCCTCTCCATCTCTGAGTATTTCTCCTTTTTTTTATTTTTTTCATTTTGTTTTGTGGAGTGGAGATGGGTGCTTACTACCTCCGTTCTAAAATATAAGTATTTTAAAATTTAGTCAAAACTAAAATTTTTTAACTTTGATTAATAATATTTAAAAAAATTACATATTTTTTAATATAAAAAATATTTTTTATGAAACATTATTTCACGTTGATTTCAAAAAATATAAACTTTATATGATAAAATATTATTGATTTTTTATTATTAATAATTAATGTGATGAAAGTTTGACTTTGATTAAATGATTTTTATCGACCAAGATAATGTTAACGTTACGTTAGATGATTCACATACGTGCAGATGGCTTCGCTAAGTTGTTGTTCACTATCGTCGATAAAGGATTATTGTTAGTGGCTCGTAATTTGTTTCATGTAAAAGATAATGTTTGTACTCGCTAAATGATGAGTAGCGGATGCCCATGCATAATCAAATTATGGTGTACGAGACTAACATAATATATTGACTGGCATGTCCTAATAGTTTACCCAAAAGAAATGACATGCCAGATGCTTTGAACATTATGTTTCACAAAATGTAATTCTCGATTCAGTAGTTTTAGACTAGCCACAAAAAAGAAGCAAGATATGGGAATTGAGGTGTTGAAAGGCCTCAAAATTATCTATGCCAACAAGGGGTTGAAGCTATATTATTATAAATACCATGTAGAGTATTATTCAATAACGTGACATCATCTACGGATCGTTAATGCTGATATGAGAGTTTTGTTGTCATCTTTTTGTTCTGTATTTTCTAGACACAAGTGTTTGGAGTATTATGCTTCCAATTGAGAAGTATCACCCCGCGTATTCTCATTGACCGTCCGTATAATGACAAAAGTAAACTATTGACTTGGTATAATAACTTTTATCTTATAAGAAGCCGTCATATGTGAAAATTTTAATCTCACCATAGTTTATCTGCATGATGTGAGACATAGAAGATTTCAAATTTACACATTTGCAAGTAATTTTAAACTCTTTATAAGAAGAAATTTTATCTCGTCCATCAAATTTTGTTTTCTTGCGGGGAGTTGCCATTTGTCAACCCCATAAAAGATCCAGCCAACATATCATCTTCCGCTGATTAATTGAGTGACAGCCATGCTCATGTCACACTCCCATTAACCAAAAGATGACCCAATACAATTCATAGAGAAATCTTAATAGATATAGTGCCTGATTTTACAATTATTCGAAGGCAGTAGGATCCAGTTTGACAATAGCAATAAATATTCTGATGGACAGCAAGAGCTAAATAATAACAGCGCAAACCCATATAACCCACGAAATAGGTTGGACCCTCCATGAAAGGGACTAGTAGTTTGCTATGTTTGTGATAGCAATGTTGTTGGAATATGCAGGCATGCACATGCGCACGTCCGTCTCTGACAATTGATAGAGATCATGTGATGGCTCAATGGATATTTATTTTTTATTCCTTTTTGAACGATGCTCACCGAATATTCAGGCACAAGATTCCTTCAAGGGTTAAACTGGAGTATTATCCAGAAAAGAAAATGTATAGAAAACAACCCCAATTCAATTTGCAAGTTCATGAATACTGGCGGTATTGTATATGTCAAGCAACCTGCATCCAGATAATCATTTTCTGGAGCAAAAAGATTAAATCCATATAATTAACGTTCAGAAAGGGCTAACTGGATTATCACTGCCCATATAATGAGTCAGAGCAAAACGGATAAACGTGTCTAGTATTCAGATAATCGTTCAGTCCTAAATTCATGATGCTATTAATCATTACCGTTTCCATTGACCGCGTGTTATTGACCAGGTATTCGTCTAGATACATTTTTTTTTCTTTTTTTTTCTTTTTTTTTTGAAGACTTGTCTGCTTATACTGAATGAGCTGGACATGAACGGATAATATACAGTTGCATGAGTACATGAGGTAGTACCACCCGGTCAAACTGAGGTGCATATACTTCTTTCGGTTTTAAAATATCGAGGACATTAATTTCTAAAAATTTATCGGATCGTTCATGTTATTTAAAAAATAAAATAAAAATTATATTTTTTATAATTTGCTTTATTAGTAATGGTATTTGAAATATAACTTATAATTTTACACATTTGAACTTTATACATTTTCTTACTATTCATTGTACCAAATGAATAACGTTTTATCAAAAAGAATAAGCAAACATATTCTTCTCTTGTGTCCATTTAAATTTTCGATGCTGGAGTACGTAGTTGACAACCAAATCGGGGCCGAAAATTAAAAATGTTGCTACACACATATGCATGCTTAATTACTCACTTTAAACTGCACACCTAAGAATTACTGGGTGCGTTCGGTTCTCGTTGATGCGGCGATTTTTAGCTGCGGGTCAAAAACGTTTGCTACTGCGAAGAACTGTGAGGGGGGGGCTGCGCCGCCAGAGCTTGAGTGCTTGACCGAAACAGTGCCCTGCGGTGATGGAAATTTTGAGAAAGCAAATCCGGAAGGTCACTCCCATGTCCCCGGCCCCATTTTAATCCAGATGATAACTGAGATGGAACAGTTAGGTAAAAAGAGCGCATCGCCACACCGTTTATGATGACTTAGAGAAGTGGAAAAGCTTGATTACGTAGCAATAATGGCAGGCCTCAGACTTGATTAAAACCTAAGGTGTTCTTTGGATTGCAGAATTTTTTTTTCCTGTATTTCTTGTGAAATTTCTGCGTACAAAAGAAACCTTAAACTTTAGTCATGAGAATGACAGCTCCAGATTGTGTTAACCTGAAAATCAGATATGGTTCTCTTTCTGCAGGCCTAGCATACTAGCATATCTCATCGGATATCTTTTCTTTAATTGGTTAGTTGCATAATTTTGTCACATGTGAACGCATGGCTAGCTGATAGACGGAGCGACTTGCCTTCTTTTGACGAGCTGGGACGACCACAGCCGACACAGGATCCAAGTAGCATTTTATTGTAGCTATAGTTGCGCGCTTTAATGTTTATCCGAAAATTTTGCTGTTCATACTGTTACTGTAGCAGTCAATCTCACCCGTCTATTTTCAATCCAATGGCTCAGATTGATTCTCACTGTTGAGTACAGTAGCTCATGCAGAGGATGTGAGTCCGCCGACGCACGGTAGCTTGGGAGCACTTAGCCTGTAGCACCACTTGACATAGAAATTTGCTCGACCAGATTAATGAAGGGACAGAGAAGGACAGTCGACACTGGTTCAGGTAGAAGTAATTAACATGTTGTCAATATGCACACACCGTGAGCATAGAAAATGCCGGCCCTTGATTGCTTTTCTTTTCTTTTCTTTTTAGGAAGATGAGAGGAAACACAGGTCTGGTTGGACTTGTGCTGGTGCTGCTACTACCTTTTCAGCTTAGCTGCAATAGAAGACTGGAGCCCTGGGCCGGATTTGAACGAGGACGTGCCGTACGTTGAACGAGGACGTGCCATGCGCCGCATGCACGCATCCGTGCGCAGGTTTTACTCTTTTTTTGTTTTTTTAGCTAAAGAGTCGCCCGACCTTCTTTTTGACACGCTGAAAGGGGAGAATATTTCTGTATTGCTATTTCAGAGAAGTACGTGAAATTTCTCTCTAAGTATATATCGAGGAACAAATTAATTGGTCATTACGTTCATGCACTAAGATTTAGTAGTTGCCAAAGACAAGGTTTAAGACATTTTGGATTTAGTTTTTTTTTTTCAGATACTCGTGAAACCCTACTAGCTAGACAAGCATTTTGATTTCTAGCTACTCAAATAAAGGTTCACCAAAATAGCTAGAACCAGTGCAAACGTTTCCAAAGACGAATGAACTCAGAACACTGCCAAAGACACGTCGTCCCGAGGTGCAGCACCGCTGGCCCACACGCGACCCCCGAGGCGCAGCGACGTTGGCCCGCTGCGCCGCCGAGACGCACCGTCGTGGTCGCCGCACGCCCCACTGCGCTGCCGCGCCGCCGCGCCGCC
>BCLF01000020.1:2476402-2498971 GCA_001602275.1 Zoysia japonica | reverse complement strand
CCCCACTGCGCTGCCGCGCCGCCGCGCCGCCGCGCCGACCCGCCGTGCCATGCGCCGTCGCTGGACCACCACAGCACCGCCGGCCGGTCACGCCGTCAAAGATCTGGCCGACGCCCATCACCGATTGCGGCTACCGCCTGCAGAGGAGAGGAGAGACGTGAGACGGTGAGATAAAGAGATTGGAGTGGAGAGAGATGCGTGAAGCTTCATATTTGAAAGGATTTGCAATCGTCCAGCGGGATACATTTCCCTACGAAACTACAGATTTCTCTAGGGAAAGGTATCGATTTCCCTAGGAAGCCAGTTAAATTGTAGGGAATGATTTTGTTTCCCAAGAGATATTGATCTGGCACTAGGGAAATGTTTTTTCCCTAGAACACAATAGAAAACCCTAGGGAAATCAAAAAATACCTAGGGAAACTTGCTGATTCTAAGTAGTGAGAGGTACCATCGCATCGGCCAAGCTCAACCACTACAAACGTTCAACGCGTATTTCTAAGACATGTAATTAAAATGCAAGCTATCATGACATATACTATAGTTTAGCCGTACACACTCCTATCAACAGTCCAAATAAACATGTGGAGAACACTTTAGTTGGTTAACTATTAACAATTGTGCATCTTTGGGAAAAGTCCGTGGTGTTCATTAATTTTGAAGGGAAGAAATTGAATATGGGTCCCATCATCAACTAAACCCACTCTATCTCTCTCCCAGCAAAAGGCAAAACTGACCTCTCTCTATCTCGGTTGGTTGGTGAAGAGTAAAAAAATCAAAAAGCCTATGAGCTAGTAATTGTTTCATTTTCTTAGCTAAAGGCCTTCCTAGCAGCAATTTCTTCGCATGAAGAACATTGTAGTATTACACAACACTGTCACTGACTCACTATCAATTATCATCAGTACCAACGTCACGTCCAAACGGGTCGTAGGCAGCTTCAGCAATGGTCCATCTTTGTGGCCGTCGCCATGGTTGATGGAGACGTAAACGGATTGATCGTTTTGACGGATGTAGAGCCACGAAGGAAACTGCCGGCCGGCAGGAGAACTGCAGATACTACTACGTACACTAACAGAGTAACAGTAAGCACACGTATCTGCATGCGTCACTCCCCAATGGTCTAAACAAACATATATATAGATTCCTGTACAGATAATAGAGACAGATCAACCGCTGGTTGCACACGAGCTGCAGCATCAGTGGTGCACGGATCACTTTTACATGATTTACCTAAAAGACTGCATAATTAACAACAAACCGGAAGCTGCCCATGTTCTAAATTTGTGAGGACTTCTGTTTTTTAAGTGATTTTTTGTATCACGAGAACACTGATAATCTCTGCTCACGCGTGCCAACTGCACTATGTTCACCCACCCTCATGGCCTCATCCACTCGCTTTTTGAAATGGAGTAATATGCATTTGTTTGAGAGCGCATATAATAACGTCCCTTTTATGCAAAGTTTTATGTTTGACGCATATCCGGACATTTTCTTTGACGCATACTACCATTCCTCATCTTATAATACTGTCGAGGATATCTAATCGGATCCCTGAAAAGAGGAAAAGGCTACAACCAAAGTGCTCAAAGAGCTCCTTTTCATCAGCTCTTTGTAGTGGCGCACGCGTTACCAAAACCAAAATGCCATCGTCGGCCATCAGTGCTTATGGTTACACATGTCTCCCTAGGTAGCTACTTCATTTGTTGGGGTCCAAGTGTCCAAAGATGTAATATACTTCTGTATAGTACTAGTATGTGACTAATTTAGTCCTAATCCATTATAGGGCGGCGGCCCTTGTTGCCTTTTTGCACACTCCCTGTGGGCATGTTTGTCATGGATTTTTAAAATGCATCTGCTTCGGATTCTGCAATAAGTACAACAAAAGGTTTTAAAAGAAATACTTCTTTATTCGCTCTTTAAACACTTTTTTAATTTGTATTAAGCAGCCAAAAGCACTAAAAATATAACTTTTTATGGATTTTTCACTCATTTAAATATTGGAACCACAATAAAAACCGTTTTACCAAACAAAAATGTCTTTTTGTGAAAAATATATTTTTCTTTAGAAGCTACTTTTTAAAGAAGCTATTTTCTAAAAATCTATATCAACGAGAGTGTTGTGGTGTACGTTCATCACACAAGTGTCAATCGTGCCAGAGAGGTTTCTCCGGCGTTGCTGGTAGAACCGTTGGTTTGGCCGGTCCGGAGATTACTCGGTCCTTGTGTTCTTTGCCTGTACGGGTGGTGGTCTCGTGTATTTGGTTGTTGATCGTCTCTGTGTCGCGGAATTTTCGTCTTTGATTTCGGTGTGTGATCACTTGAAGTTGAGCTAAGTTGACTTGATTATGGATCTCAATTGTATGGTCACGTTTTTCATCTTTTTTAATGCGAAATGTATCATGCAAGAAAAAAAAAACGGCCCGTCCTTGGGCTTGCGCTCATCGTTGTCTGCCTACCTCTCATCGACCCGCCACAGGTACAAGAAAAGGATTCCCGTCCAAGCAGGCCGCTAGCAGCAGAGACGGCCGCGTGGTGCTTTGGCCATATCATCCTCTTCACCCTCGTTCCTGCCATATCCAAAAGCGGCGACTAGTGCCGCTTGCACATTCCTCTGTTAGCCTCATCAGTGACGGCGTTTTCGCCAGACGGTCTTTACCAGTAGTGCCATCCTCCCCCAAGAAAAGTCCTGAATTGGATCCAAAATACCCGGACCTTCATACGCTACCACAAGTTTGTAGCTTTCCTGCCAGTTTCAGAATTCGGAAAATGCCTTGTTGGCGATCTAGAAAGAGTACTGAAAAATAGCACACACCAATCCTGTTTCAGACGAAAGCGCAACTACATGTGAATACGGTAAAATTAGTAGCAACCGCAACCTGAGAATAGGGCCACCTGCTCGATTAATCACAAAGCGCTTTGTACTCGGTGCTCAGTAGTCCAAGCCATGACAGCTCAACACCAGGCGTTCGGCCAGAATGAATTACCAGAAGCAAATAAGAGATGATCAAACTTTCCTCGACCACAGGGATTCAAGTTTTCAACAATCTCATGATGATTTTGAAGGAACCAAAAATGTCAATTCCAGGACTAGTAAACGGTTTCAACCATATTTGCCACGAAATTGAGTAACAACTCTCAGAAATGAAGTTAGGAATTATACATCCCTTATTGTGTCAAAAGGAAAATGATAACACCAGATTCTTAATGCTTGTCTAATTTCACCAAAAGCGAGAACCTGGGAGTCTTCTTATTCTTCCGCCGGCCTCTGTCCCAACACTGATATATCCTCATACCTTTTCTGAAATTCCATAGAATAAATTATCAACCGAGAGTTCACAGGATTTTAGACACAATAAAATGTGGAAGCATGCACAAATGAACAGATGATGGAGCTTTCTCTATATGCAGTTGTAAAAGCAGATCAAATTCCTACAATAAGAACAGTAACTTCTAGTGCCAAGCAGGGTTTGGAAATACAGACAAAAAATGATCTGCACACATATTTGACATTTTCTTTATGCAATATATATAGAGGCATAAGGTATGCAGCTATCAGTTAGTGGCATACAATTTAATGAAAGAGCTATGGAAGTGTTTCGTCAATTGGAATATTATGTAGTACTCCCTCCATCCAAAAATAGTAGCATTTGAAGCTCTACTTGGAATATTATGTACTATTTTTTGGATGGAGGGAGTAACATGTTACTACCTGCACAAAATACATAACGCAGATACAACAGAAAAAAAAATGTCATAGCATACTGTGACCACGCATTACAATCTCTCATTCAGTAATATGTGATATCTACATTATATGGTATTTATTTTCATTTGTGCCTGAGACGAAGTTGATTTGGCATGGTTCAAATTTTATATTTACAGTACAAAAGAATTTATGATGTTCTAGTCCAGCACTTTCTTGTATCATTCATTTGGATGAAAATATTAGAAAGAACAATCATAAACCAGATGCTTATGAAGGCAAGCAAAATTGTATTTCATGCTTTTTAAAATCTTCAAATTGCTTAACTATCACAGAAATACCATCAAGTGTCCACATTGTATTTATTGCTTATTAAACCCACGAGATATGGCAGTAGAAATAAGACACCTCAAAACGTATGACACATAGCACAACAGAAACTAATGGGAGGGACAGCTAATTTCAGAAAATGTAAGCTGCTAGTTCAATTTTCTTCGCATCGCATCTCTAATGCCACCACAAATCAATAAAATCTATTCTTGCATGCAACATCATAGCACAGATTATAGACCAAGATACATAAATTGGCGATCTAATTCCTGCATTAACATAAGAATACTTCCGCATATCCCAACACCTGATCTCATTAGAGACAAGAAATCGCACAACTACATGATCAGATCATTAGAACGTGGGTTTTCCTCCCCGAAATCATGGATCACATATTCAGGATCTAGAAGTGTGCGACGAATCAATCAAGAATACAGAAGGGTTAAGGGGCGAAGAGAATCTTACCCCGACATTGTTCATCTCCCACAGCTTGTGTACACCGTAATCGACCGCCTGAAACAAAACCGAACCAATCAGGCCCCTAAGGCCGACGATGCGTATGAATTAAAGAGGGGACGCGAGGACAGAAGGGCGGATCTGAGAGATGGGGATCGGGGGATGGTGAACGGAGGGAGGGAGGACGTTTACCCGCTCGCCCGCGAAGGCACCGGCCACCACGAAGGTGACGTAGACGGCGTTGCGGCGCATCACCACGCGGTAGAGAGCGTCGAAGATACCCATGGCTCCGAGGAAGACGACGGCGGTGGCGGCGGGCGACCGGGAGAAGATGCGTCGGAGATGGATTGGAGCGGCGAGGTGTGCGTGGGTAAGTGGGACAACGGGGAACGATGGCCTATAGAACGTTCGAGCGACCTGAAAACCCATTTGGCACTGACAGCGCAACTACGGCCCAATAATGGACCGTCCTACAACTCTTGACCCAACGCTCGCGGAGGAGGCCCAATTTCGTTCAGCTCGAGGACTTCGCCCAGTCTGGCCTGCGGTGAGCCCAGTTACATTATTACATTCCCCTCTTTTTTTCCTGAACAAATAATCTTAAAAACCTACAATATCTATATAATCATCGCTCACTAACATTCTAATATCAACTCTTATAAAACCACGTTATCAATTTTTCTGAACCATTAGATCACTGTCACCTTCAAATCATGATCGTTGGATTCACATCTTAAACTCCCTTCCGTCCATCTCGAATCCTCCGGCTTCGTGTGCTCCTGACCTTCCGCCGCCTCTCCTCCCTCCTGCTTGCCCCCACGCCTCCCGCACTCTCTCCCCCATCTGGCTGTCTCATCTCCACCCCGCCCACCCGCCTCCCCCCTCGTCTGCCCGCATTACCCCTCGGCTCCCCCCACCGTCGGACACGGATCCTCGGCAGTTGACTGCCGTGGGCCATCGTCACTGCACGTGAGCCCAGACGCACGCGTGACCCACGCGACAGCGACCGGCAGTGGACTGCCGGTGATCCCGATTCCCCCACCGACTGCCCGCATCCCCCGCCTCTCCTCCCTCCTGCTAGCCCACACCCCCTCCCCAATCTCCTCTCCGCCCCGCCCCGTCGGCCGGGCCATCCGCTGCTTGGGGGTGCTACAGGGCCAGGCAGGGAGCTTGCGTGCGGCGTCACGCCGCCAGGGCAAGGGGCCAGAAGCACGCCGCCGACTGTGGTCGTCGCGCGCCGGAGAGTGGTGCACTGTCGGAGATCCTGCCGCCCTTTGCGCCGCATCACCGGCAGTCACTAGTGGTTGAAGCCCAGCGCCGCCGGGCCCAAGTGCCACAGCGTAGGCTAGGGCTACGGTCGATGGCCGTTAAGGCGGCCCAAGAAGCTGAGTTTCAGTGGCTCGCCACGGCCATGGACACGACTACCTCCGAGGTCCTCAACTCCACCAACAGAGCAGTTTAGCGGTGAAAAGCAGTGCACCGTGCAGGTACGGCCTGGAGTACTTCCCGTTGATCGTCGGTGTGCTACTTTGTTTAGATGAAATTCCAAGTCAAGTGACATACTGACATGCACCACATGCCAGGGCACAGGAATTTGACCACGCTATCTTGACTGCAGGTAACACTCTTTTCTCCAATGTTTTTCCATAATTACCAGTGTTCATTTTTATGAATGCTAAAATTATTATGTCATCACTCCTGGCAAAAATGAATTATGCTCAACATTTTTAAATAAATGGAATTCTATCATATCTTTATCTAGAGAGCATATTTTATTATCACGTTAACAAATAATATTTACTATCCATGTAGGAAAATATCATGTGGGAGCAGTTTCCTTTTTTGTCAATGAGAAGAGAAGGTTAATATATGTTTTTTTTTCTATGTTGTTCCAAAGCTAACAATAAGAGATGTCTGATTGTATTTTGTTTTTCCATGGAATGCTGATAAATCAGAGAATTCAAAGATGATGATTGAAGGTTTTGTTACTGGCTAATGATGAGCAGGACGCTATGTTACACAGATACTAGAGGTACCTATTCCGAGCCATCAGGTTTGATCCGTTTATTTGTGCGGTAATTTTTATATCCAGTTTTGGTATATGTATCTTAGCTTCTCACGGCCATACAAATGTCTGCACTCCATGTTCCTAAATAAAGGGGGAAAGCATCCTCTGACAAATATCAACAATGTATGCACTGTGCAGGTACGGCAGTGCGATTTGGTCTAGATGAAATTCCAAGTCAACTAACAGTATGCCCCGGATGATGTTTCCTGCTTCAATTTGGTCTAGATGAAATCTGATGCATAAATTCTGAAGTTAAAGATGATGGATGCAGGCTACTCATGAGTTCCTTGCTGAGTTAAAGGATGTGTTCATCATTTGAATTTGGTTAGTGATTCCTTCACTGATCCCTTTTCTCTCTGGTATGGCATATTAGATATTATATTTTTTTCTTGATTTCCTTTATGTTCCCCTAACCTTTCTCACAGTAAATATTCAATCACCATTTGTATTTGATGACCTGCTGTGTATATTGTACATGAGATTACTAGAAACATTTTTTAAGAAACTCAATCAACCAAGGATGAATTAGGTGTTTTCAATTAAAAAGAAATGAGTACCCAAATTTGTTTTATATAAACAAATTGAAGTTAGTAATTGCTTTCTGCAATAATCAGTATCAGATATACAAGTGCCTTATGAGATGCTTTTGTGGCCCTATAATAACAGCATCCATGTCCTAAAAATTGAAGAGAAGCAAAATTTTGCTTTGTACACCCGTCACTTTTTTTTTCTCTGCTAGCATTTGTAGAAATATCAACATTATTCTCCACTTGAAACCATCAGTTAAGGTGGGTAAGAAACATGTCTTTTTAATTTATCTTCTTCATCTTCCTGCAGTTGAACATGAACAATTGTTCAACAAGACCTTATCTTTTTTCATTCTGTGCAGGTACTACTACACTCACAGAAATCTCAAAACTGAAAGAGTTTTTCGAGCAAATCTGCATTTTTATTTGATTTGTCGGTGCTAGATTGAACTTTATTATAGGTTTGTTTTTGACATCCTCTTCCCTATTTTTACAAATGATATTTCTTAGCCATAATGGTTTACTTTCATATTTAATTTGTATTCTATTAGGTTTACAATTTTTATGTCACAACATTGCAGATTTTTGTATCTCCAAAATTAGAAATCACATATATTTTCATTTTTATAAATGTCTAGCTATTATTTGCATGAGGTATCTATAAAATTTTTCAAGCTTGCAACACATAATCAGGACTATTGCTGATCTTAGATTTGGTTATCCGCTTTGTTCATGCGCTACTTAGCTTTTGCCTTATATGATACTTCATTTGTGCTTTTCTTCATCCTTATACAATAAATCATCTTCTAACCATCCATATATTCTTGTGACAACATTCTCGTGACAACGCGCCGAGGAATCATCTAGTTTTAAATATTATTCCATCCAAATGAGACCTTATTGAGTGCCTTATAAACATCGTGAATTCTACCCCCACACAGGCCACAATGGATAATGGTTCATGCACCGTGTCGTGCTCTGCCTAGTCCGCCTTAGGGAAAATGCCGCACCAGCGCATGTCGGCCAGTATTAGCTACTTCCTCCATTCCAAAATAAATAATACTCCCTCCATCTTCTTTTACTTACTTTTATTTTTTTTTTTATTTTAGATGTGAGTAAATGAGATGGCTAATAAAGAAGAGAGAGATAGAGATGTACGGAGAATAAAGAAAATGGTATTAAAAAATGAGAATGACGAGTATTTTTTTTTACCTTTTTCATCTTATTAAAAAAAATTTACGAATCTACGAAAAACAAACAAATTATGCTTAAAATATTTTTAATAATGAATCATTTTACAATAAAATAAATAATATTTTCAAAAAAATTGAATAATACAAATAGTCAAAGATAGAAAATCTAAAATTACACTTATTTTAGGATGGAGTAAAACTGTCTTATTGTCAAATTCGCAACATTCACACATCATCATTAGTGTATAATGTACAATAGGTTACCATCCGAACTTTTTTTATAAAAAAGTGAACAAATATTTTTAAAACTAAAGAAGATTTTAAAAACTTAATTCATTTTCTTTAATTGGATAGATTTAGAGTTAACCTCATAATGACTATTTTACACCCTAATCACCTAGCAAACAAGAGCTTTGCTACACGGCTTTAAGCTGCCCCCCGCTTTCAGCTAGCTGCCTACTCTTTCCGGTTTTATAATTCTTACTAATATTTTTGAACAATGGCACAATTTTTAAAATACAACTTTGACTTCTATTTTTTATATAATTTTTTATTTAAAAGTGACATATGAATATTAGTATGAAAGTACTTTTTAAAACCAAATTTAATAATATAATTTCCACATTTTCAAACCTAATAATTTAAAAATTATTTGTAATTTATATTCTCAAAGTTTGGCCTAAGTCATGTCTAAAACAACAAAAATTATAAAACCGGAAGGAGTAATCAAGTGCCCAGCACTCTGGTCCAGCAAACGCACCAAACAAAGATGGCTCATCACCTCTCCGTGATCACACCATCAAACAGAGAGTGCAAAAATGAAATAAGTATATGTCGATACACACATAGTAGCTATTGCAAATTAGTAGATAAGGCCAACGATTCATCTATGACAACNNNNAACAGTCTTAAACCTTCAGAAAAAAGACAATTCCATGATATCAATCAGAATTCCACTGGTAGACTACAGTGCCAGACGCTTCGGATGTGCATCCTTCAAGTGACAATAGACGGACAGGTGGTTTGTGACAACGCAACAAATCAGAAGGTTTGTAGCTCACATTGAATATTGGTCATCAGCATGAGACAATTAAATCGATGTCCATTACGTTAGAAAACGAACAAAACATAAAATAGTAGCATGATGTGTGATGTTATGAAGCTGACATACTCATCTCCACATAGCATATGATTCTGTATCAAGTGGGAAGCTTGAATCCATGTGTCAATTGTGCACTAAACAAAATGAAGAGCATAAAAAATAACGGTTGCAATTGAGACAAACTAAAGCTCAAAATGCATCAGTATTACTTTCAGGCATTATGAAAGTCCAGCAGAATATAATGGAAAATAGATATTGCAAATACACATAGTACTCACATAAAATGAATCCTGATTTCTGCTGGAGGGCAATCAGCAGCAATACACAGTATGGAAATATGTGGTGGGATTGCTTAGAGCTTAATGCATACAAGTTAAACAACAAAAAACCAACAAACTCATCTACAATGAGAATAGGCAGAAAGAAAAATGAAGGCCCATGGCTGTAGTGTTTCCCAGGTTGCAGTATAATTAGTTAGCCACATTATTGGACAAAAGGCCCAGCAAGCTACTTCAGGACAACTATATATTGAAGAACCCATAAATATGTACTCCACTAACAAAATGAAAATGGTATTCGTAACATGAAACTGTTATTACTCAGAATCAATCCAAAATGTGCATATATACTTCTAAATCCTCGAAGGAACTCAATCAGCTTCAAATTGTTAGTAGAGTCAACACAAAGATTATTGAGGATTTGGAGAAAAGATTGATGCCAAAAAGAAAATAAGGGGTTCATATCTACAGAATGCCTCCTGTGTGAAAACATACAACATCACAAGTTTTAACATACAAAATCACGGGTGAAAATTTTTCTAGGACATCATAGGTATAAAGTTCACAAATCATATTGGAGCTACAGCATCTATCAGAAGGCATCTTACCTCCCGTGGAATGTGTGTATTTTCTTTTGAGATGCCTACAGAGCGTCTATATGCAGGTTCCCCCAGATGGACAAAACTGTACATACAACACTGTCAAGTCCTCTTCTCCTCATCCAGAAGAAGTACCATCCCAGCAATAGAGGATTAAGAGCACTGCAAATGCCTCTATTTTGCGAAGCAAGAAGTGTGTCATCTTTGAGAAACATGAGGCATGAAATATACCTCTCTTTGTGCATTGATAAACTACGCAGCCACAATCAACTGGTCACTACCTAAATCCATCAAGAGCAGCTGCCACATCCTCCATCCCAAACAGATGGCCCCCCAATTGCGCCTCCTTACACCTTGTGGCAAAGTAGAACAATAACCACACCACCATGAAGTAAACCTCCGCAATAGAATGAAGAAATCCACCAAAAACCTTCCCACAAAAAGTTACCATCATGAGCCGCCCCATGCTGCCACATACCACTGTCTCCCAGCACTTGAGTAATGTGGCATCTGTTGCCATAAGAGACACTAAATAGCACCCTTCCTTGACTGCATTGCGCCCAGGTGGACGTGGATCACGCTCCATAACAACCACCCATGGCACCACAGTGAATAACACCGAAATGACAGCATCAAGTAGAGCCCAGGCAACGAAGAAACCATCGAGCTCAGGGCCTGCAACGGCCGTAGCTATCCATGGGTTGACAGATGCTGAGAATGGCATGAGCTTGGCGACAACAAAAAACCTGAACAGCTGTGTCTGATCATGAACGTCAGCGAAGAACAAGAGGCAGAGCATCTGCACAACCGCATCGCGCGTCGCCCACCTGAGGAACGCGAAGGCCGTGAGCCTCTTCGCGCCCATCACAGCACCGACAAGCAAAAACCCTCGCTGCCGCCCCTGAACGTGCCGCCCTGCGACGGATGTAAACACCACACCCAGCGCAGCCGAGTGCACGGAGATATACCCGAGGATCGCGAGCACGTGCGCGGAGGAGAGCAGCGCAAGGAGGTTGATAATGGCCGCAGCGTCGCGCCTGGTCAGGTCGAGCAGCCGGAGCTCGTTGCCCGGCGGCGAGGCGGGCTTCGATGGCGCCGTATCGTTGTGAATGGCGATGAAGAATGTGGAGGCAGAGGCCGGGATCGGCTGCTGGCGTGGCACGGGGTAGGGTTTCGGCGAGGAGGAGTAGGAGGTGAAGAGGGCGTGGTGGTAGGAAGCATTGCGGCGGCTGGAAGGTGCGGAGGAGGAGGGGTCGAGGGGACCAACGAGAACATCGTCGTCGGAGAGGGAGGACGACGAGGTGAAGGGGGAGCGGCGGGGCGGGAGGTGGTGCGGTGGAGGCGGCGGCGAGGGCGGGGCGGGTGAGGAGAGGCGGTCTAGGAGGGAGCGGAGCGCCGGGTCGCGGTCCGCGAAGGAGGCAAGACGGAGCGTGCCGGCGAGGAGCGCCGAGCGGAAGAGGAGGAGGAGAAGCGCCGCGAGGAGGAGCGGCGGGAGCGAGGCCGGGTGGAGGAGGTGCCCCGCCGCGCGGCGTAGGATACGCCCGCCCGTGCGCGCGTCTAGTCCCGGCGGCGGGGCAGGCGCGGCGGCTGCGTCGGCCGGCATGGCTGTGCAGTAGCGGTGGTGGATCAGCGACGGCGAGGCGAGCGAATGGGGAATTTTGGCACGCCGCATGTCGCAGGCTGACCAAAGGGGCCGGGTGTGTGGTTTGGGCCTGGGCTGGGAGTGTTGCAATGCAGCACGGGCTCGACATTGCTCCGTCGGTTTGGTTGGGATCTTGAGGAGACCCAAGATGCTGGGCCGTGAAGCTGAATACGGACGGCCCGTGGCCCCTGCGAAACACGCTGCTCAAGTGGGAAAAAACGAGCTGTACAGGTCAGTGGCCCAGTTCAGTAGGTGCGCCGCGAGGCACCCAACCGACCGCCTAGACCCAACTACTACGTCCGTGCGAGCGACGCAAAAACGGTCCAGCCCACCCGGGACTCGCAACACTCGTCGAGAGGAGACGGGGCACGCCGCACCCGCACGCCGCTCCAGCCTTCAGCTTGGAACCAACCAGCACGACGATGGGCTCGAGCAACTCGGCGGCCGACCCCCTGGCTCTCCAGCCTCTCCTCCGCCTCCGTGGCACCCCGGCGGCGCTCGCCCGCCGCGTCGCCATGGCGCGGGACGGCGCCGCGCCCGCGCTCCACCCCTGGCTCGTCGACCTCGTCCCGCTCCTCGTCGTCCTCCTCATCGCCGCCCACGTCCTCGCCCTGGTACCACATCCTTCCCTTTTCCCTCTCTCGCTCCTTGCTGGTACTAACTCGCTCGCGTGCTGGCGGCTGCTGGATTTGCGCTGACTTCGCTTCGCCGTCGCAGGGGTACTGGATCTACAGGCTCGCCACGGACGGGTCCAGGCAGCCGGCGCGGAGTAAGAAGCACTAGCGCAGCCCGGGGCCGTGGTATGATGTAAGGCTACTCTCCTCCGCTCATTCTCGCTCTTCTGTCAATTAGTTCTGAAGCTCATTGCTTACTCAAAAAGAAGAGGAATGCTCCTGATTACCTCATTACTGGCTACTAGACGTAGGCAGGTGCCTCAAAATTAAAGTGCTGGTTGCTGAAATATTGAAATAATACGTTGAGAACAAAAGTTAATATGTAGCCACGTTAGCAATTTAGCATTCGCGCACCTTCTTGAAACTTCAGAAATGGTCTTACTTTGTTAGTGGCAGCTTCGGCAACTTGAGTGTTGGGCGATTCGTGGACAAAAATGTATATTTAAAGATAGTTATGGGGACCTTGAGATTTTGATCTAGATTCAGTAAAGGAGATTGGATAATGATGCTTTTTTCGGGTGGGATGGTATGTTTGGTGGATCCGGATTGGTTACTCCATCACTACTTTAGTACTCAATTATTGAACCTTTTTTTTTGGGGGGTGGGGGGGGGGGGCAATTATTGAACCCAACTGATTGTGATATCTGCAATTTTTCTAAACCATAGTCTGCTAATCATTCTTATGGTAGTGTCCTTCAAATTAAAACATTGATTTGTTTCTCTGTTATGGAGGGTTGGAAAAGTTGGTGTATGCTATCAGCGTTGCTTTGAAATTGAATTCATTTTTGAAGGATTATTGTGCTGAGCTACCTTGCTCTGGACCCACTTTGGCTGAAGTTATACATTTATAATACAATGGAGCAACCCTCACACAATGTAGTCTATATGTGTCAGTTTTTATCTGGCTTAATTGCCAAATCTTGTTCCACACCTAATTTTAAATGTAACTAACCAGTGCTTCTGAGTTGACATGATTGATTGCTCCTTTGTTGTGCTAACATTGATCCTCGGACCTCTATTTAGCTAATATTTTGCAAATGTATGTTTAAGTGAAATCATTGTTCTTGATTTGTTCTCTGCATCTAAGACAAATTCAAAGTTAACCCAGTCTTTGGAAAATGAAAAGGATTTTGCAGCTCAGACGAGGTCAACATCTTGTCTTTTAACTTAGGAAAATCCTGATTCTTTTTACCATTACTTTATTCACCATGAGCATGAGTAAACTGCAAATAAATCTTCTACATTCTATGAAAAAGATCCTTTTTGATGCATCAATGATGAAAATATTTTGGCATGCATCTGTTTTAAGTCTTCTGTAATACACAAATTGGTAGGAAAAGACTGCTTCAGTTCTGCCCTACAATATTAAGATCAGCCTTCTTGACAGACAGAAACCCATGATGCACACACGGTTTAACTTTCTTACTTTTAAGATGGAAGCATGTTGCAAGATGTCTTTAAGAAATATAGCAGTGCAAATGTCTGTTCCAGAACTATTTATCATCTCACTGTAATACCCATTAAAGAACCGGTTGGCATCATATTCAGATTCACATTCAGATTTATAGGTTCATGTTACTGTGTGGCAAATCAGTCTTTTCTTTCTGCATTTTGTCAGTTATAGCAGAGGCACTAAGGAACTCTCTTGCTGGTTTTTTCGATTAATTGACTATAAAACAACAAATCTGAAATTTTGGTTTGCTCCGATTCATAGTTCTTGAGGCTTTGCGATATCAGACAACCTTTCGAACAGCAAAAGTGGCATGGTCAAAACCCTTCCGGGACTAACTGTTTCCATCCATTTGTTGCAGGCGTGCAACCAATGTTTGTGGTCTGTCTTGCGTCCTCTCCCTGTTGATCGGCATGGTTTCTATGTTTGATGTGACGTGGCAAAACTCCTGAAAGAACTTGAGACATGGGCTCCAATATCTTCCGGTTGTATGTTTGGGTGTTAGTTTCAAAGATATGACGCTAGCAGACGTGAAAGGAGGAGCTTTTATTATCATAATTAGTTTTTTGTTGTTGAGCATACGTTTATCATTTGTCGTCGCTGCGCCTCTATGTAAAGACTCGTAGCTGAGCAAGTCGTGGGCTTGTGTGATCCTGTAAACCGAACATTTTGTTTCGATTCGGAGATGGAGAAGTTTCAGGTCCTGCATCTACGTCGTCGGAAGATAAATATCGAATGATCGGCAAACTTGAACTTCGTGGTCATTTAGCTGGGTTTCGTTTAAAGTCCTTGAAAATCACATCATGCTGTGTATGATAGCTGCCAAGTGGCGCCACTGCCTGTAAGCTGTAACGTGGTCCGTCCGGTAGCTCGTCAGATCAGAGAAGCTTCTAAGACGAACGAGTGCCCGAGTGACTTGTGTCGGCAATACATTGGTTCAGTCTCTCGACACTTGCGAGATTACAGTAACAGAAAGTAAAAAATAATCTTCTTGCTGCAACTTTGCACGAGGGGGTCTGTGGATAGCACCAGAAAAAGAAAAAAGGTGTGAGAATAAGGCGTGCCCAACAGCACATTAGTCCAGCAGCAGAACAGCTTCTCTTTGTGTTTCTTGCACACACAGAGGGTTTCTGTTTCGCCTTTCCTCGTGGGGCGGCAATAGGGTTGAAAACCGTACTAAAATTTTCTGTTTTTACAGTGTTTCGTTTACTATTTTTATTTTTCGTATCGTTTTCGAGTAGGCAAAGAAAAATAAAAACGGTAATAAAAATTTGTAGCAAATTTATTAAAAGTTATGTGAAAAATAAAAATTAAAAGTTATGAACCAAACATCCTCTTATTGGCATATATTATTGGGTTATGTTGTAAATTTAATTACAACTTGTATTATATATATTGTAAAATTTGAATCATATCGTGAATGTTTAATATTTATTTTATTCATATTTTCGACATCTTTTTTGGTTACCGACCGTTTTGTTTTGTTTTCGAATTTCGTATTTATCGGTTCGTTTTCGTTTTTGGCTTTTTTGTTTTTGTCTGGTGTTGTAAATATGAAAATAAAAATAGTTAAGCCGTTTCTTCAACCGTTTTCAGCCCGAGACCGCAAGACAAAGGGCACAAAGCGGAAATAGACGCCACAACAGATCGAAGATTCCCACAACTATTAGAGAATGGAACCCTCGCATTCCCAACTGGGGGCCCCGGGGGGCGTGTGGGGGGGAGGGGGGGGGGGGGGGGGGGGGGGGGGGGGGGGGGGAGGTGTGGCGAGGAGTGTTCCAGTCTCCTGAAACGTTCTGGATCACGTTGTCAGCTATACAACAGCTCACACAGCACAAATGTACCGGTAATCACCGTCTTTTTTCACGTATCACACAAGACAAAGCAATTAATCACATAGCAATGAAGAGAACGTGGTCTATTAGATCATGTGGGTGTACTGATGAGTCAAAATGAACACATGGTATGGTTACAGGGAGCATGGGTCGAACATTTTGGCTGTGGCTGTTTCAGATTCAGCTAACGACAGCAGATGCAGAGGACAATGGCAATGATGATGATCAAGATGAGGAGCGGCAGCGATATGATCAGCACGAACTCCATCGCCTTTCCCTGCAGGACAGATCAAAGCTCAGTTTATAGTTCGCTGTTACTATGATTGGTACCAAGATACTTGTAACATTCATGTTCAGAGGTGATAATATGGTCCTTTGCCTGAACTGCTCTACAGCTTGAGGATACGGGGTACATCAACAACTATGAGATCTAATTAGAACGGCACTCGCGTCGTTGGTCTTGTTGGGTTCATGTATTGTTAGTATCATATACCTCGAGTACATTTCGTACTCGTACACGTGGGTCAAGACTCCAAAGAGTTCAGAGGTCGGACGACGGCGCACGAATGCGCGATCCGACCCTCGAGGCGACGGTCTGTGAAAGACAAGTCATAGCCGCGCTAAAACGCACGGTGACACCGACCTCCGAGAACCGACCCCCGAGGACCGACCCCTGGTGGGTAGGTACGACGGTATGACATATTTACTCTGGTGGCCAACCGTCCTGACGGGACGGGACGAGTTTCACCACGATGACATTTCAGCTGAAGCCGCAAGGCCAAACGGACCGCGGCAGTCAGCGGACAAGACCCGACGGCACTGTGGCTGACACTACAGTGCCAGACAGACGCTACAATACCCGTCGTTGCGTGCGACGCGACGGGCCACGCCCGCGCATGAGCGCAACGAATGATGACGACGCCAGTGGAGGACCTACCTGTCAGCGAGGCAGCAAGACCGCGTAGTGCCTAACATTTTGAAACTCTGGACCGTCCTATATAAAAGGGGGCCCGGAGAGCAGTAGAGAACAACAACGAACACAGAGAAAAGCCCAGAGCTCTTGCGCGTATCTGTTCACGCGTAAGCAACCACACGAGTACGTGCATCGAGCACTCACGATTTAGACACCGGACCCTCTCCCGAAGAGAGGATCCGACTCCTCATACTCTCTCATCGAGATAAACCACTCTCTAAACGTAGAGTATTACACCGTTCAAAGTGGCCCGAACCAGATAAAAACCCTCTTGAGTCTTCCATAGACTAAGCTACATCGAATACGAAGTCACACCACCTCACGATCATATTTCGTACTGTGCCGGTGATTAAAACACCGACAGGTCTGCTATTACAGCTGAGTGTGCCAGCCACAAATCATCATAAAAGTCATGGCGTGCTTCCAACTCAACAGACTAAGGAATTCATCAATCAGAACTGATTCTGAAGCCACTTGTCAATCAACTATATCATTTATTATTCAACACATGAACTGAACGTGGTGGATGGATGTCAAGCATGAAGCCACAAGCATGAAGTTCGTTGGAAAAGATGGAGAATCAGATTCCCATGGCAGAATTATTAGTACTTGAATCAGGCCACTCGCCTGCGAACTAATTCTTCAGCACGTCCTTTTGAATGAAACCAGACCTTAGGATTCCTAAAGCAGAGCACCTGGTTCTTCCCATGGATTTGGATGAGATATGAGATGAGAAGTGATAAGGTATAATAGCCTATTTCTAGTGCTCGTTTCTTACTGCCTTTGAGAACTTGATTATTGCTAGTGGCACCTGGCACCACCCCTGTTGGATGGACATCATGGTATTGACCGGATCACTCAACCACAGTCAAACAGATGAGTCTCGAAATCTGGAACCTGGTCTAGAATAATTGAACGGTACAGTACTTGCTTCTCAACTGCCCCGTTTCCTAACTCACGCGTCAAGTATGATGGAGCTAGCAAGTCTAAACAACAATTTCGGTTTCGGTTTCGACTGAAAGCTACACCTACACAAATCAAAGTACGAAATACACATCAGGCATGGCGGATTCACCAGTAGAATCAACTAGAATCTCCAAGAGATGGACAGACACGATTCAAAACGTAAATTAGAATATTTTTCAGAGCACAAACGCGGTAATATAAGAGAGGCGAAACACTGATCTGCAGGCTCCATGACGCTGCGGATCAGACCATGATAAATCATGAAGCCTAGAACCGCCGCACAGGTACAACCGTACAACTCCAGCCCTCGAGTTAGATTCGGGGCAGGCCGCCAAGCAGGGAATTTCGCACGCGACACACGGAATCCTGGAAAAGTACTGCGAAAGGACGGATAACGGGAGGAAGTGCGGGGAGTAGTACACCTACCTGCGCGAATCGAGCTGCCCTTCACTTCCGGCTCTTCCTGGGACGGAGAACTGCGGAGAGGGAGACGACAGAGCGAACCGAGTGAGATGAGAGGCCGACGCGGAAGAAGAAGAGGCGAGAGGCCGAGAGCAGAGCAGCGGAAAGGGAGAAGAGAGAGGAGAAGGCGACGTAAATTAATCAGCTGGGGAGGGGCGAAAGCCGAGACGAGAACGCGGACCACGTGCCGGGTGGCGCAGGTCGGAGTCGCTGAAACTAGCTGGACGGCGCTTGCTTGACAGTGATTAGTCGGTCGGAGTGTGAGGCCAGCTAGCCGGTCTGAGCTTTGCATGAACTTGCTCCTCTCGTCGTCCATCCTGGCCATTGGCCATTTCGTCGCTCCTCAGTCACCAACATGAGGATCACAGTTCACCACAAGCTTAGATGAAAAGCTCTAAAAATTTCTTATCAGTTCACCACAAGCTTAGATGAAAAGCTCTAAAAATTTCTTATCAGACCACAGTTCACCACAAACTTAGATGAAAAGCTCTAAAATTTTCTTATCTTAGTTACAAAGAAAAGCTAGTAGTGCACTGCACGATGATGACTTTGGAGGCCGAATCAAAAAAATGAAAATGAAAAAAGTAGAAGACAATGAGAGGGGGCGGGCCAACAGGCCAAGCAAAGCATAACCAATCAAATGCCCAGACCACAATTCGCATCGGGGGTAGTGGAGACACACGCACACACGCACGCTGGTGGATGGATCACGCCGTGGTTACAAAAATAATAGGGCGCTGCTGGTGAGCAGGCGAGGAACCCATGGTGATCAGCGGCAGAGGATGCAGAGGATGATGGCCACGATGATGACGAGGGCCACCAGAGGCAGCGAGATCACCAGAACCATCTGCATGGTGGCGTCGTTGCGGTTGGTGTTTATGCGCGCGACAACCTGCGGGAAGGAAGGGTACACGGTCGGTCAGATTT
Organism: Zoysia japonica; assembly: GCA_001602275.1. Taxonomy (NCBI): domain Eukaryota; kingdom Viridiplantae; phylum Streptophyta; class Magnoliopsida; order Poales; family Poaceae; genus Zoysia; species Zoysia japonica. The sequence continues at coordinate 2,479,786 of BCLF01000020.1, read as the reverse complement.
GAGAGCACGGCAGCATGTTAAGAGTACAGGCCAGGTACACTGGTGGACTGGACGGTGGTCTTCGCTTTGCGTGGAAACAACGGAGCAACCAGCAGACAGTGCGTCTGGGCTCACTGATCACGGCTGGGTTTTCGCGTACCTGTCTCAGGGGCGACGAGCACCGGAGCACGGCCAACTTGGTCCGCCCCTTCCCTTCTTCGCGGCGCTCTCGCGATCGATGGAGAGTGTTTCTGGGTCTCGCTTGATCAAGAGGACGAGGCAGAGCAGGGGAGGAGCCGGTTAAATGGAGAGCGGAAGGGAAGGGACGGGTCCGTTTGAAAGCAAGCGCAGGGAATCGTGTTCGTCGGCAATCAGTTCCCCCGTGAAGCACGACGAGCTGGAAGAGAATCGAACAGGGCATCTCGCCTTTCATCATTCCGCCGATCTCCGTGTCGATCGCGGAGCATCTTGGACAAGAGTAGAATTTCTTTAGATCGATGTGTTCGGTTTCCGTCGCCGGAGGGTGCTTTGCTTTGCATCGTCGGATGGTCTCGTGCCCCTCGCGGCATGGTCTCCCGGACCAAATCAGCACGTGAAAATTCTTGACCATCCTGATCCCGGCGAGGCCAGGTTGAGGAGGGCTTGTTTCGTTCGGATCTGTACAACGGTACAAGTGTAGACAACCGTATGGACCAGGTAGACGCGTCATCCATCTTTTGACATCTATCGTGCAAATTGTATTAGACACGGTCCAATTGACCTGGGCCAAAAGTTTGGACTTTGGAGAGAGAAATTGGGTAGGAGTAGATGTTTACAGACCTGCACTCAGCAGGACCGCAGCCCACGAACCCAATGGACTAGCAGAAGGCCGATTGAAAAGGTCAGGTAACGCCGGCCCAACCTCGTTCTTTCCCTTTTCTCCAGACAACGTGAAATCGCGTCCATTCCCTTTCCCTTGAACCTTTACCGCCACATCCGGTGAGCTCGTGAAGGCCGCCCCAGCTCCAGGCGCAAAAGAACGGCTCCTGTTCTGCAGAACCAAGTCGAAAACCAAGTCGAGGGAATCCCTAAAGCATGAAAATCCTTGTTGAATGGAAGAGGACAAGGACAGTCTTCCGCTGTTCCGCACCGAAGGCATGCAGGGTAGAATGGTCCAACGGAAGTCAAGTCCCGAAGATCTCGTTCGCCAGGCTAGCATCTCCTGAGATAGAGCATCTGGCGCGTGACCGAAAGCCTAAACATCGTGTTTTTCTTGTCGTGCACCGCCTCCGTTGTTTAATTATTGTTACCGTTGATTTTTAACTTCAATTTTAATTATTCATTTTATTCAAAAAATTCGTTTGAATGTGTAAAGTTTTAAATTGTAATTTAAATAACTCTAATGATAAATATAACAAAAAATATTATATTTAATATTTTTTTAATAAAATAAATAGTTAAAATTTAAGTTAAAAGTCAACAGCGACAACAATTAAAAAATAGAGGGAGTACATGCTTTAGTCGTTTTCGTCGCGCTGCTTGAGATTCTTGTCCAACTTCATACCTGACTGTCTATGTTATACAGTTGTTTTACAGTCAGATCATGTATAGAAACTAGCATTTGTATATTCATGTCCCTGCAGTTGCTTCATTTTGGGATTTGAGTAACGGCAATGGTTTTATCTTGCGAATAAACTGTCGTGTTGGTTACAAATTGGTGTGAATACTTTCAGCTACATGACAGTTTAAGTTGTTTTTTTTTTGAAAGCACAGTTTTAAGTTGTTTTTGTACAAGATATATATGGAGTGCAAGTGAATGTGCCTTGGCTTCTCCATTGTGTAAATTTCTTTCAAGCTACTTGTACATACAAAAGCAGCAGAAACCGGATCCCAGCACGAGGATCGGGTTGCTAGAGACGTGACAAATGATAGCGTTATTGGAATGATGATCTGCAAAGCATAAAGATAACATTGCATTAGTTTCGGAACTAAAGATTAATCATGAAATTAATTAAGGACATGCATGTTAAAAGATAAAAAGTTATGCAGAACCCAGTCCACTGCTGCCACACCTTAAAAATTTACTCTAATTAAAATTCGAAAAATCAAATTGTTACTAACAAAATGCTAACATATATTTCTCTCTTCCTCTCTTTTTTCAAGGTATAAAATTTCATTTCGTAATTCAAAATAGTATAAATTGGAAATTTTATAAAATATTAAAATTTTTGACTGTGTGACAAGTGATTGCCTTCTTCTTTTATTCGCCGTTTGATTTCTTGTGTTCTACCTGAATTCCGAATTCATCCGGTTCCTTGAATTCCAAATTCATTCAATTCTTTTAAAACATGTTTGACCTCGGTCAAATATCTCTCTTTTAAACAGCTAGCTGCTCTTCGGATTTTATAGAACAAAATCGAAATCGAATTTGGAGATAAACCCAAAAAAGAAACTGTTCATCCTAAAATATTTTACCAGTCCACAAAATCTCAAACTCATCCGAACTCTAGAAGTTTGATTTTTGAAGTAAAACAGATAATTTTGAATAAATAATCCGTTCCTCCAGCAGACAACAATCCTTAACGACTAACCACTTTCAAAATTCCATAACTTCATAATCCCTTCAAAAAACGTGCCCAAACGATTTATGTTGAAGTATACCTGCTATATATTCATCCCACAAAATTCCGTTCTAATTCAAATCCATTTGCTCTTCCCTTTTCTATCCCAAAATGCTTAAATGACAAGCCAGACTGACTAGCGAGCCCCACCTGTAATTCTCTTCCTTCTTCCCTGATCGATCTGTCTCTGCTCCCAACAGAACGTCGCCGCTCACGTCACCGCGCCCATGCCGCGCCCACTCGCCGCCCATACCGGCTCCCACTCCTCTCTGGCTATAAACTGAGCGTCGCCTGCCCTAGCTCGCCGAACCAGAGCCAAGCCGCCGCCCTGCCTCTGCCGCACCCCTGCGCCAAGCGGCCATGGCAAGCCATCTCTCTCTCTCTGCCGCCAGGGCTCCTCGAGCTCCTCTCAGCCTCATCGCGCCCATGGCCAGCTTTGCCGAGACGCCCTCCTGCTCCTCTGGTCGATCCCCTGCCTCCTCGACGCCGATGTCCGCTTGGCGACGTGCGTCGCCCCGCGGCCGCGCCCTTCCATCGCCAACGATCTCCAGTGTTTCCTCGGCTCCTCCGACCTCATGGTTCGACTCACCGTGTCACCCTGCCCCTCCTGTGCCCGGCCCCGAGCTTCGATCACCACCCCTGCGCCACCGCCGAGTGCCGCCCTCACCCGTCGCTGGCGCTCCACGCTCCTTCTCCGGCCTCTCTGACCCGACGGCGAGCTCCACCGCGCTGCCTTCTCTCTCCGGAGCCAGTTCTCGAGCCGCCTCCGCCCTCTCTGCGCGCTGGCGCCGCACGTCGCCACCGT
>BCLF01000020.1:2432356-2468257 GCA_001602275.1 Zoysia japonica | reverse complement strand
CCATAAGAGAGATTTTTGAGGCACTTTTTAAGTTTAAAGTCTTCAAAGCTGAAATAGAAAATCAGCATAATGTGAAGATTAAAGTTGCTCAGATCGATAAAGGTGGTGAATATTATAGGAGACATACACCGTATAGACAAATCCCTTTTGCTATTGCTAAGTTATTAGAAGGAATGACATAGTTGCTTAGTATTTTATTATTTCTGACAAATCTTAGCAAAATGTTGTAGCTGAGAAAACTGCACCTTAATGAACATGGTGTATGCTAAGTTATATTACATAGCCAGAAAGTCTGTGGATGGAGGCATATTACCGCACATATTATTAATCGATTTCCTAAGTAAATTAGTCTCTGAGACACCTTAAGTATTATGGACTGGTCGGAAATTGAATATGGATTATTTACATGTGTGGTGCATAGCGAAAGGTAAGTGTTAATCCACAGCTTAAAAATTAATTCTTAAAACTATAAGTTGCCATTTTGTTAGATATATCATTATCATTTTAATTGTCCTAGATGTACCACTAAGTTTTATTGAGACAAAGTACACTGTTAATTTCATAATATAATGAGGAAATACAACTTTATGATTTACCACCGGTGACTCATAAGTATTTCACTCTGACTTATCATAATGGTATTGCACCTAAAGAGAGGGCGCCGTAGCTTACTGCGCCCCGCGTGATTGTGCATGAGAATACGCCAGCTATAAGTCCATGTGAGGATGTACCTATAATAAATGAGCATTAGAATGAGGATTTGATAATGGGTGAGTCACCGCTTGAAAATGAGCTACAGGTGGAATCTCAAAAGTAACCCATGAAAATTAATTAACCTCAACCATTAAGAAGATTGACATGTGAGATAAAATCTACCACCTCTTATGATTATGTTTCTATATAAGTGAAATGGACATGACAAAGAAAAAGTGAATGATCTCAAAATATTTAAGTAAGCTATGTTCAGTGAGCACTCACGTAAGTGGTGTGAGGCCATTAAAGAAGAAAAGTCTATAAGCGCTAGTAATGTATAGCACTTAGTAGAAATTTCTGAAGGAGCCAAAATAGTGGACTGCGAGTGGGTCTACAAAACTAATGTGACTTCAAAGGGAAAATTGAAAGGTTCAAAGCGAAACTAGTTGTAAAGGCTTCACATAAAAAGAGAGAATTAATTATGATAAGATATTCTCTCCTGTCTCAAATAAGGATTCATGTAGAATCATTATGGATTTGGTGACTTGTTATGATTATAATTTAAAGTCACACCAAATGGGCACTAAAATTGCGTTCCTTAATGGCGACTTGCATGAGAATGTTTGATTGACACAGCTAAAAAGTTTTGTCATAGAAAGCAAGAAGCATATGGAATATAGAGTAAGCATCCAAATAATGGTACACTAAGTTTAATGAAGTCATTAAGAGTTTGACTTTGTTGAAAGATAAAGCGAACAATTATATATATGCTAAGGTCAAGGGGAGCTCTTATATCATTCTATTACTTTATTTGGATGCCATCTTATTAGCTAGCAGCAATAGTTGCATGCTGTGAAATATAAAGAGATTTTATCATCAAAATATGACATGAAGGATTTTTAGTGAAGCCTCTCATGTTCTGGGCACTTAAATTCACTGAGATAGGTCCAAAGGTGTATATAAATTCTCTCAAAAGGTATATAAAGATAGTACCCAAAAGGTATAATATGTATCAATGTTCAGCTACGGCTGCCCCATTGTTAAAGGCGATAAGTTTGGATTATTTTAAAGTATAGGAATCATTATGAAGCTGATCAGATAAGAATGATTCCGTACGCTTCAACTATTAAAAGCGTTATGTATGCACAAGTGTGTATGCGCGCTGACTTAGATTTTACCACTGGGATATTTGGCAAATTTTAATCCAGTAATAGACCACTGAAAGGCTGCTAAGAAAGCCTTTACATATGTTAAAGGCATTAAGGATTACAAGCTTACATATAAGAAATTTGAGAGCCTTTAGTTGTTGGCTACTCAAATACAAATTTGCAGGCTGTGTTGATACTAAGAAATCCACATTATGTTGTATCTTCACACTTGCAATGGAGTGATATTATGGAAAAGCTCCAAATTGATACTTACAGCAACATTTGTTATGCAGCTGGAATTGTAGCATGTTAAGAGGCCGTGGGGCAAGCCATATGGCTTAAGAATTATTATACCCGGACTAAGAGTGATAGACAGTATAAGCAAACCACCGTAAGTTTTTCTTTTAAGTAACAACAAGTCAGTGATGCTACCAAACACATTGACATGAGTATTATGTTGTGAAAGAAAGAATCCACAATCACACTATTTATATACATCATATAAGTATTAAGTAAATATTGTCATATCCATTAACGAAAAGGCTTACCACCTAATATATTTCGTGATTATGTTGCCGGCATGGGAATATTGAAAAGCCTGTGATTCTAGAATGGGTCATATAGTAACCACTCTCGTAACGAATAAATTGCTTGTCTCTTTGAAGTGGTACTTATACAATGTAAGCTACTGCGTCACAGTGAGATTTTATTCACCGCTGTGGTACACTGTTTTATTGTATAGGTCCTACTAAGAGGAGCGTTAAAAGCCTTACGATCAAATAGGAGAATATTGGGATGATGATTTGTAAGGCATAAATATAACATTGCATTAGTTTCGAAACTAAGGATTAATCATGAAATTAATTAAAGACATGCATGTTAAAGATAAAGAGCTATGTAGAACCCTGCATATATGCAATGGAATAAGTCACACCCTGATCGGTGGCGTAAACAGAAAAACGGTTACGGCCTTAGACCGGACAACACCTATGAAAAGAGGTGAGGGGCAGACAGAAGGTGACGCACGACTCATTCGCAAGTTCTAGGCAGGCCATCTCTCCACAAACCCTAATGTCGATCCTCAGTGGTGCTGAACTGGATCTGAAAGCCATCAGCAAGCCAGTGCATCAGGAGGAGTCGTCACTGAACAGATTAAGAGAAAAAACAAAAGAAGAGGAGCCCAATCCAGTGCACAACGACTGATCAACCTCGTCATCAAGCATCATAGAAAAGCTCACATCAGAACGTAAGTATCCAAATTTTGTATTACGATTAAGTGTGTTCATGCATCTAGGCTTAATATCTGAAGTAATTAGCCTAAGTTTCCTACAAGCGTGACCGGATGGAGTCCCGCCAAAATGTCTAGCTGATGCCCAGCAAGTTTGAGGACGGCATGCTAAAGGACAAGAAGAGCCAAAGATGATCCGATCATCTGTCTGGAGACATTTGAACATGGCTAAGAAAGGAACAGATCGATGGCGCCCTCTAATTTCTCTGCTCTGATCTCTGATCATGGCGTTTCAGGTGCCGCGCCGGAATGACCGTGCGTGCCCGTGTCAAGAAGGATGCACGATCGATCACAGCTCATAGGAGCTCCAGGAGATTATTATGCCGGCATCTGGTCGCGCTTGCTTTCGACCAATCGCCCCGCGGAAGCTTGAGGAGCTCATCCGCAGCCTGCTTCCGGCACGATGGTCTCAGTGGCCACGACCAACGAGTGCCGGCTCCGCAATTTCAGGGGCGAGAAAATGTTTCTTCAGAGCACCGTTCTGTTGTGCTTGCTACGTAGATGCCCCCAGAGAAAATGGGACGGTAAAATCAAGCGGATAAGACATTTCGTTGGATCACTTGAGTTTACAGGCTCCTGTCCAACGAGAGCGTTCACTCAGCCTGTCCCTGCAGCTGTCCCGGCGCGCCAGTGCTTGGGGGGGCAGTGAGTCGGACGGCTGGTTCATTCAGCGAGCGAGCGAGAGGCTAGCGAGCGCCATCTGCTCCGTGCTCCCTACTCGATCGATCGCCCCGCGTTCCTGTCTGAAATGATGCCGAACGCTGGACTGGACTGCCCTGCCTGGCGTCTGTCGCGCGGCTGCCGGCCGGGGCTGCGTCCAGGTCGGAGTTGGACTGGCCCTCCGCCGCGGCCTGCCTCCTTATCTGCTCTGTCTCGCACCTGGACTGCACGCCCTCGAGTGCGCTCACTGCTGGCCGCTCGTGATCAGATAAGAGTAGTAATAGCCTGTCCGGTCTCCGGAAAGAATCAGCGCTGTGATAAAAGTGATAGTACTACGGTACTATACGTTATACGGAGTACGTTCTTGCAGCAATCACAATGGATGAAGACACGAAGGGATGTTAAACGACATGCTTTGTTTTGAGAGCACGCGAACAATATGGGTTCGCAAAACGACCGTTTCATAGATCCGGGCTCCTTTGTACTCCTACACGAGAGACGCCGATCGACGGCAAAGGCACACGAGGCGGGGCCTGCCGCACCGCCCGGGCCGGCGTGGACCACGACGCGCTGGCACCGCCACGGGGCACGTACGAGCATCCGCCGCAGACCGCGTGATCCACGCGCGCGGCGGCCAGCGCCAGGTCCGGCCAGCCAGGGCGAGGGCTGGACGCCACGACGTCGCTGTGTTGACCCTTCCGACGCCACCGCGCGAGGCGGTCGAATAAGCGGTGGACACGAGGGACAACAGGACGAGGCTTCGCTTTCGCCCGCTCGTTCGTGGCTCAATCCGTCGGCGCACTGACCTCGACCCTCCTGGGAAAATTAAACAACGGATAAGGATGGGCGCGTGCTTCGAGCGAGTGGGGTGAGTCCACGGCGGCGCGCTCGATCGCTCGTGCCCACTTGGCTAGGATGAGCGGATGTTCTTCCACTTCCACGGCGACTCGTGTAGTCGTGTTCATGCCTCCACCTTTCTTCCTTCCTCTCAGGTCGCCGTCTCTCTGTGGGTGACTAGCGCGTCGGTGCTTTGGCTGTTATCGCCCGCGCAACTTAGCGTGTCGGGCGGATGCGCCTTATGTTGGCGCGCATGTTTCTTTGCGGGTTGGGTTGAAGTGGTGTAAATCGCCAGGTTAACTGGCAATTTCCAGGGGTAGGCACCTCGGCTCTGTACACCTTGCACGGTGAGACCATTCCCGTTCGCGGGGGTGATATGTTAATGCATACTTTCTTTTTTTCTATATGTTGTCATTATTATAAAAATTAGTTAATTTTGGACAAGAATTTATTTCAACAAATAAACTCGATTGGTTTGTCCCAACGGAAGCCCTTCACAATCAGAGGAAGTACTAGTATTTTGTACTTGCGTGCACGAGTTGTTAGCTAATGTAGGGAATTAATATAAGCTAGGCTTCCTTAACGCAATATAGTAAACACAGGTCAAAAGGCAAGATAGTGGATTGACTTTGATGGTTAAGGCAACTTCCTTTTGGACATTACTTCGTTGATCAACTTGCAGGCGCTGACAAAGAGTATTATTAGGTTTGGATCAGAGGGAGATAGTAGGTGTCCCTTTCTTAACCTATCCGGTTTCATGGTGGCCCAGAAAGTGATTGACATTTTTTTGTGCCATTCGTTTCAAAGGAACTACCGATAGATGTTCCAAAATACTCTAATTTCTAGAGTTGGCCAAACTAACTTTGCAGTACATCATCAAAGGAACCGGTAACCATCATCGGAGAAGAAAATTTACTACTGCCGTGGAGAAAGAGAGGGAAGGTGCTTAAATTCAAAAGGAGATAGAGAAAGGGGCTGCTTATTTGGAAATTGGCTGCACCGGTCCAAAGGCACCTTGTGCAGGTAGTAGCTCCGGCCTCCGAGCGTTTGTGAGTCCAACTGTTCTTAACTCTGTTCGCTTCACTCTAGGAGAGAAGGGGATGGGAGAAAATACCTCCTTGAGTGGGAGTACCGAGCTAGTAGTACTGATCGATTTTAAAAACAGTAAACGGAGGGCTAAAACAATGTTTACATACAATAGCCAATCGATTGCTTATGACTACTGTTGTCAACATGAGACCGAGCTAGGAGTACTTCCCGTTCCTTGTCACTGTTGTCGACATACTCCCTCCGTTCAGGAATGTAAGCATTCCTAGATGATCGAGGCAGAAATAAACTAGAGGTGAAAATATCAAAATGCCCTCATTAAAGAGCGAAAACAGCCCACTCCCCACCAGCTGCCGCAAGGAGCTCCATCGACGCCATAGTCCGTGCGCATGGCAGGCTGCCGGCTTCGTTGCGAGATGGAGTTCCGACGGGAGCTATTTCCTCTCTCTAGGAGTTCCCAGGTGTGGCAGGAACGTGCGCCTAGGGTGGCATACACACAGCACAGCGTGGGGGTGAGCAGCTGGATGCTCGCGCCCATGGCGATGGAGCTCGGGCAGCCCAGCAGGGTGAGCCGCGAGTGGGCGTCCCTGCAGGATCACCATTACCGAAAAGGCACATGTCCCCTGTCCCCGGGGCACGCAGGGGGCAGGAAGATGACCAGCGCACAAAATAAGACCAGCTAGCTAGGGTGATGCGTGCCTAATGCGCCATCAGCATCATCGTTTTCCTCCCTCCATCCCCTGGCGTGCGTGGGTCTTGCGTCGGGTGCGCGCGAATGGGTGCCACCTGATGAGAGGGCTTGCCCGGCCGACCGACCGGCCGGCGTCCTCCTTGATCATTGGATGTTCTCGCCGCTCCCTTCGCTCTCACTTCACTCCTTTCCCCCAGGTGCCTGTCCCTTCGCGTGGCCGATAGCGTACTTCCGGCGATTACTTTTAGTAGCAGTAGACATCAGAACTTCTACTCTGTACTGGTTTATTACTGCTGGATTAGAGGTGAAGCCATCGCCTGCCGGAGCTTGGCGCCTTGTGGCATGCCATGCGGTGCGAGTGCGACTGCGAGGTCGTCGGCGGTGAGGGGACTTGTTTACGGGTGTCGGTATGAGAGGTTTGCTTGCCTGCGCTCTCTGTAGGGATGCAGCGTGATACCGGGACACTGGGTGCCCAGTCAAATGGCAGTCAAATCCGGGTGTGTCGGTGTGCGCACCGGCGTGTAGGAATATTCTACCCGGCTATCGCCTCGCTCGATGAAACCCGCTGTTTAGAAATGTTCTCCGTGTCAGTCGCTCACCGGCGGAGTAGCGGGGTTCATTAGCGCCGGGAACCGTGACGAAAGTCCGGCTTTCCGCAGGTGGCGCGTGTCGCAGAAAGGCGTCTTTCTGCCAGGTGGTGATGCGCGAGCCTGGACAGTGGCGCCCTCGCTTGACTTCCCCGTTGGTTTTGATCGTGATCGCCATCTCCCTGTTTTGGATCTGGGACGATCGATCGATCGATGGCAGGGAATTTTCAGGAGTGTATCTTGCTAAAGCGGAAAAGCACCGTGGCTTTTCCGTGTGTGTGTGTATCCGATTCACTCGGACTCTCTGTTTGGTGGTTTGTTTATTTCGTTCCTGTGAGTGGGTGATTAAATCATGTGATGCGGTGGTGGTGATCAGGGCCGACGGAACTTTTTTTTTTGTTCGTGATTGATGATGAAATCAGGTTCAGAGGAAATGATATTTGCTCTCCTTTTTGTCTCGAGCGCTTTGTACAGATCAACGTATGTAGAATTTGTTGGATACGAGGAGTACAACAAAGTGCCTACACCTACCAAACAACTTGGGCACAAACGTTAGAAAGCAGAGTGCTGGTGTGTGCACGGGCACGTACTACGTACGAGACGAGCGTCAACTGATAGATGCCACACGGTCCGGCACGCGCGTCCAAAACAAAACGATGCCAGTAGTAGTACTGGCGCGCGTAGTACTGGCCGGGCTCGCGCGGGCGCGGGCGCGGGCACGGACTCGGATGCGCGCACTGAATTCCGCGCCCGTCCTGCCGTGCCTGGAGCAACCAGTACGCACGCGCGCGGTCTCCCTCGCTCGTCGTCCAGGCCCCTGACGACCTACTACGGCATGGCCCCCGCGTCGGCCCACGCGCCGCGCCGGCGTCGAGCTGATGGCTCCCACACGCGCGCCGATGCACCGGGCTGTCGCGCGGCTCCGCTCCCTCTGCGCTGGGGATGGCCGCGTGCCCGTGTCCAGGGGTGGCCTCCCCGTCGTTGCGAGTGTGACCAACGTTCGTGTTCGTTTAATTCGGGCGCGCCCGGCGAGCTGATGCCTTTGCAAACGCAAGGACTTGAATCCTTGCCGATTTCACGAAGTCGTCGGTATTTTTTGGTTCTTTTTGTTAAAACTCAGGAAAAACGAAGCCATCTGTGCGTTTTAACAACTCACATGTCGTACATGTTTTTGCTGAGTTCGTTTTCAGCATAATCCGTGAGGAAATGGTTGGTTTTCACCCAAAAAAATATTAATAGACGAACGTCATCATGCATGCATCATCATCAAAACCATTTCCATCCTCGGAAACACGACGAGCCGTGTTCCGTTTCCAACGGTTTGGTCATTTGTCCAAAAGCAGCACCTTCATCAACAGTGATAAAAGTGCTCAGCCCACTTACCTTATTTATAAACTATTAAATTGGTTTTTATTATATTATAGTTTCAAAATAATAAAAATTAAGAGTGATTTAATCTATGTGGTGTTCTATACATCTTGTTTATTTTTTCAACATGTTTTGAGACCTCGTCGCTCCATGCAAAGAAAAACAGAGCTTTGTCCCCCTGCTTTCCCTAATACACCGGCGAGGAACCCCTTTCACCGGTGACGTGGATTTTCACCGGCGAAACACGAGCAGGATAAGGTGAGTCAGCCGTCAATAGCCATGCGCCCGTCCACTTCACACGAAAGCTGAGCGCCGGCCGTCACATCCTCACCCGGCCGGCACCGTCGCGCGCGGGCCTTGCCCTTGGGCAAGGCGTTCTTTCCCTGTGCATGTATCCCCCCATCCCCCCCTCCCCCCACACACCCACACACCCACCCGTTACCTCCGATCTCTCCACCCATCGGCTTTTATATAAGCCATGGCGGTGCACTCGCATTTCCATAGCAAGAGGGCCACTGTTGTAGTGCGCGGTGCTCGCCTCCTGCTGTCCTGCAGTATCTAGCTAGCCGGAAGCCGGAACAGTGACGCCCGTGCAGAGTACACCGATCTATCTATCCATCTCGCGGCAGCAGCAGAAGCAAAGGCGAGCGAGGCTCAGTAGGCTAGCTAAGCGATAACTACGAACAATTTCTGCTCGCAGATAGAGTGAGTGAAGAAGACAGGAAGAAGAAGAAGAGGTCGCCATGACTATGAGGCAGTCGAGGTTCAAGAGGATCTGCGTCTTCTGCGGCAGCAGCCAGGGCAAGAAGCGTAGCTACCATGACTCCGCCATCGAGCTCGGCAACGAGCTGGTAATTGCACTTGTTTGTTGGTGTAGCTGTAGTTCTAGCCAGTTTCCCAAGATTTCTTATGTGTTCCCTACTTTTTGCGGTAGTGCACACGCTTCACACAGGAAACAGCGAAAATTCAGCTGTTGTAGCCAGTGATCACAAACTAGTAGGAGTACCAGGAGCATGGAAGGCTGTAAAGCCAGATCCTTCGTCTTCTTCCCTTCCTCGGTTCCTCCTCTGGTTTCCCCTGCCCGCGTCTCCGTGGAACCAAGTTCACGGCAGTGACTCCGAAGTTCCTAACCTCTCGGCCGCGGACACTACCATTCGCGCGGCCGTCGTCGCCGCCGCCGCCGGGGCCTACCGCATTCACGCGGCTCCATAATTGGAAGGGAGGACCGCCCGTGCCGCTCACGAATGAAGCAGCAGATAGAGGAGCCCGCGCTCCCCTGCCATTGGGTCACGGACCACATGTGTGCTGCGAGCTGACCCCCCGTCCAGGAACAGGAACACGAGTTACCGTACTAGCTACTGTTCAGTTTATCCATTCCGTAATTGCCTGCTTCAAAAACAAGACATTCCGTAACTGTTGGAGCTTAACGAGTAGGAGTACTACTGTGCGCAGGCGGCGGCAGCATCGACCTGGTGTACGGCGGCGGCAGCATCGGGCTGATGGGACTCGTCTCCCAGGCCGTCTACGACGGTGGCCGCCACGTCATAGGGTAAGCTCTCTCTTTTGTTGGCTTGGAGCATGATGAATCCCCAGAAGAATGTGTCTAGTGGTGGCTCACTCCTTTTTTGCCATCTTGCTGTCCACGCGCAGGGTCATTCCCAAGACGCTCATGAGTCCAGAGGTATGTCTGTCTTGCCTGCTTACCCTGCACGCCTCTCCTACTACTGACACCTGTTCTTTGCCGGCTAAACCTACATAGACACGCTAAGAAACCGCGACTAGTAACACATAGTACTCCTAGTATTGTACTCCCTACGAACAAAGCGGCTCAAGTGTCACACGTCGAACTCATTTGGCGGCGTCGTCGAGTGGCTTGGGACTTGGGAGTTTGGGGTGCCGGAGTCCCTGGGGACATGGCACTTGGGGCAGCAGGAAAAACAAATCAGAATAAACAAGTTATAACGAGGAAGGAAGCTCCGCTCAGCCCAGCTTTGTGATGATACTGTGGTAGCCGCTACCGTAATTGCTTTCGTCGCGCCCAAAAAGCCCTACCTTGGCACCATCGCTTTCTGCCCCTGCTGCCCGGAAGCTGGGATAGATTAGATTAGGGCGGTGTTATTGTAAGCAGGAGTGCGTAGGAGTACTGCGCACAGCACTGTCTCTCATGTTCTGGACAGAAAGGCCTGGTTTCGTACCGTACGTAGATTTTACCACTATTCCGTAGCCAATTGGTCTTTTGAAGCAGTACTACTTTTGTACTCAACTCATGGATTAGCCGGCACTGCACATTACTATGCCCTGTGGCCATGTCCTTGTGGTCCTCTTCGTAGCCAGTTATGGCATAGTAATGTGCCGGAGTAAAATGCTAGCGCCAGGGGGTATTTGAGTTCTTTCTAATTTAAGTTTACCCTTTTACCATTCCCGGAGGAGTGAAGTGTAGAGTCTGAACTCATCACGCGCGGTGCCGGCCGGCCGGCCGGTCAGTTTCTGCTCTGCTCTCTCCGAGCGGAGCACAATCATGCCGGCGCTCTTGGGGAACAACGCACATATAGCGGCGAATTGCCCCTACGGCATGGCGAGAAAAGATTTATTTTTCCTTTTGCAGTGCCGTTCCCCATAACCCCATGCATGCATAGCTGCTACTACTCCTTGGTCGTATCTGAATATCTGATCAGAGGGTGTCTTTTTTCAGATAAGCGGCGAGACGGTGGGTGAGGTGCGGGCGGTGGCGGACATGCACCAGCGGAAGGCGGAGATGGCGAGGCAGTCCGACGCCTTCATCGCGCTGCCCGGTGAGCTAGCTAGACGGACCTTCTTCGTCACGGACGTTTTTACAATCATACCGCTAGGGTGTACCAGCACGAGTTGATCTTGGATCTCACATGGCCAGGTGAGAAAGGACAGCCATGTCCGGAACCGGAGGCCCGGAAACAATGCACTAACCACGTAGGGCAGGCCGACGTAGTACGCACTACTCGTAGTACCAGTGCACAGCGACCAGATGCACAGTGAGTAGGTAGCTCGAACCAATAATTGGCGAGGTAGCGGCGTGTCGATCGAGCTGAGACTGGATATATAGATCGTGCTCTTGAGCTGATGAACACACACGGTGCGTCGCACGCAGGCGGGTACGGGACGCTGGAGGAGCTGCTGGAGGTGATCACGTGGGCGCAGCTGGGCATCCACCACAAGCCCGTGGGCCTGCTCAACGTCGACGGCTACTACAACGCGCTGCTCACCTTCATCGACAAGGCCGTCGAGGAAGGGTTCATCAACCCCAGCGCGCGCCGCATCATCGTGCTCGCGCCCACCGCGCAGGAGCTCATGGACAAGCTCGAGGTGCGCGCCTCTGTCTGCTCGCAGCACGCAAGCATGTTGTACTATTTTGTTAATTAACCACTAGGACCTGATCGATTGGCCTGATCATGCTACGTACGCAGGAGTACGTACCTTACCACGACAGGGTGGCGTCCACGCTCAACTGGGAGAGCGGACACCTGGGCTGCTAACACGCGCAAGCCGGCGATGGTGGCGGCGCACGCCGACCTGAAGAGGAACGAACGACAGGCATGCGACTGAAGCATCATCGGCGGAGCAACGAACGATCCAAGCAGTAGTAGCAGCTTAGCCGTACATTTTACCGGAATCAAGGTGTGTTTGGTGTAGCAGTAGCTGCGTGTTGTACATGCGCGCGTATTCTGCTTCGACCGGGGACGGTCGGACGCCTCTGTATGTTTGTAGTACTCTAGTTTTGAAGAACGCTGAATCGAATGACTGCACCAAACTCAAGTGGCACTCCGTTTTTTGTTTACTTCAGTTGTCTCACTGTCTAATTGAAGAGGATGTCCCTGAGACTGAAAGTGAAACGCGAGGTTGATGCATGAACCACCGAGGCGGGCTGTTGTGGCAGTGACAGCAGAGTTTACGCTGCGCCTTTCGATTCCCTTGGCACACCCTGCTGAACACAAACACAAATTAACCAGCTAGTGGCTAGTTGAAAATTAGCTGATGGAATTTTAGATGGCTGCCTGTGGAATTAGCTGGCTGCATAATCAACACACTTCTTCATGGATTTGGCCCTGGCTTCTAATCCAACGATTGTTCTTGTGGCTGACATCGATTACATCAACAATTTCTTTTAATGGTGCTTTTGGTTGCTTCTTGTCTGCTCTAGAATTCCATCTCTGAAACACGTTCGATTTTGAGGGTCAGCGTCGAAATGCTGTACTAGTACTTTAAAGTGTCTTCACTCGAACGATACAGAAGGCTGGCGCATGTAACCTCTCAACGAACAAGATTACGACCTCTGTTGTTTGCTGCCGTGTCCCGTGTTGCGTGACCAGCGCGAGATGGTTTGTTTTCCTTCCTGTTGGTCTGATCAATCAGCTTCTGCGCGAGCTGTAGCCGCGCATTATTATTCACCCACCAATCGCCATTTTTTTTTCCTTCGAGCCGAGTTTTTTTCTTGGAGAAATCTTCGAGCAGAGGTCGGTACTGAAGAGCTGTGCAAACTCTGAGCCGTTCCGTAGTCGCCGGACCAAACGCCGTGGCGCCGCCGTGCAGCACGGCAAGCTGTCAGGAAACAAGTGGACGGCGAGGTTGGCCATTCGCGTACGCGACGTCGGTGAAACGAACGGCTCTCCGACCTAACCGTAGTTGCGTTCCCCAGTTCGCAGCCAATGGGATCGCCGACGCGAGGCGCGGTGTGCGTTGCGACGTCACCGGTCGATCGCTGCTGCCGCTCATCATCGGCGAACCGCGACGGAAGCTTGTTTTTGCCGGGAAAGGAGTTCGGAAGAGGTTTGCAGAAACGGAAGGGATGGTTTGCGACATCGGTGCGCTACCTAACCGGAACCGGACGAGCGAGAGGCTGCGAAGGAGAACAACTAGAAGTAGTTTAGGATTTCAGATGGAATTTAAAAAGTTCGTAGAATTTTCCATCTGTCGGACCCTCCAGCCACGATTCACCATTTGTTAGACAATGACGAGTGGGCCCCTGGAACCGGCGGACTCAGTAGGAGCTCCAAAGCCGAGGTGTTGGTGGCACCCCACACCTCAGCACGGCGGGCGGGCGCGCGGGGGAGCGACGTGATCATGCCAGCGACGGCGGGCGTTTGAGCTGTTCAGCACCTACCGATCCCTCCACCCTCTCCCTCTCCCTCTCCAAGACTTCTCCCAAGACCTCTCCCTCCTTCAACAAGCGATTATCCAAACCCACGGTCACTTCCGTCTCGATCCCGTCCCCTGACCCCCCCATCGTCGCCGAGGAGGAAGACGACTCCGTCGCGCTCTCTCTGTCTTCCGAGAAGATCCGATCACGGAGTCAAATTGAAGCGCTCCTCCCAAGGGGGACACACGGATTCGCCTCCACGAGGCGCGGCGACCAGGTACGTATGGCGATCCCTCTCGCTTTGCTTTTCACATCGCGCGTGTAGGATTTCATTTCGGTTGTTCGGTTTGATCGATCGGTGAGAGGCGAGATCCCCCCCGACGCTTCTATCGTTTGTTTGCCTCGAAATCTCACGGCGGTGTCGGCCTCTTTCTTCGTTGCGAGGATACTGGATCCTGCGGCTTCGGTTACGACCGGTTCCGTGTATTCGGCCCTAAATAGACCTCCGTTTCGTATTGCCCTGTTTGATTTGGAGTGCTAAGCTGCCGTCTAGAGCGTTTCAGAAAACTAGTCAGTTTGCAAAGGGTTATAGTTCCTACGATGGAGTTCGTCGAGAAGAGCTTGAGATCCCTAACGAACTGCCAACATGTTACTCACCACGAACTGGGCCATGATGAATGTAGCCAACGAACATTAGGTGTTTGCATAATTGCCACATTTTATCACTGTCAGATCACAGTCGCAAACTATAGAAGTGCCCAGTTGCTGTTGGTCCATCGAAGCTACTACTTACTTCGTTTGTCGCCTGCTGCCATCCTCGTCTCGCGACGATTGCGCTCGTGGCCACCTAACTTCGGGCAGACGTCGCCATCGGGCGGGGACCTGTGAATATCTCAAACACCTTGCCTTGCGGCACCGTCTGCTGCCTTGCGAACGGCACTCTGTTCTTACGTGAACATTTTGTCGCTTATACTGCTAGTTTAGAACGCGTGGATTTCGCCAAGTTGCCCTGCGTCGTCTTGCAATGAAAGCGTGCTCCGCTGCACATTGTCCGGCACGAGCAACGTATCTGGGGCCAATGGAAGCTTCACTGCCGAGCACGCCGTGAGTTCATGGCCTTCGGTTGCGATGTGTGGCCACTTAAAGTAAGAGCTAAGTTTCGATTATATGGTCGTGATCCTCTTCTTTTTTAATGTGAAATGTGCCAAACACGATCTTGAAAAAAAAAAAAACTGCTGAGCACGTCCTGGTAAGCTAAAGCAGTCGCGTTAGATGCACACGGATTCTTTCGGTCTTCTTGCCGGGGCTGTCTGCCGATCACCTGTAGTAGATTATCCTTTCTTATCAGAGCTGGCAGGCAAGTCAGCGGAGCGTCTTGGCATTCACAAGTTGTCCTAGGAAATGGTGTTTCTGGTGAGTCGTGACAGAACGGAATTATCAATTGATCGTACTGCTGTTCTCAGTACATTTCTTGGTTAAGATCTGTTTAGATAATTAATGTTATAGTTGACTCTCATCGGCAATTAATACGGGTTTCATCTGTAGCGCAACCGCAACAGGGAGGTGGTGACCGGCCGTCGAGAAGGAGATGTCGGACGGTGCGGCTTCCCGGATGGGCGTCGCCGGCGCGCTGGGCCTATCGGTCACGTCGTCCGTGGCCATCGTCATCTGCAACAAGTACCTCATCAGCAGCCTCGACTTCTTCTTCGGTGAGCACCCGACTTCAGATTTTTTTTAACCACCTGAATACTGATCCCGTTGGCAAAATGTCTTGCCGCCGTGGTTGCGAGCGAATTTTCTGAATTTTGTGGCTGTGAGACTAATGCAGCGACGACCCTGACGAGTTGGCACCTCATGGTGACCTTCTTCACCCTTCACGTCGCGCAGCGGCTGCGCTTCTTCGAGCCCAAGCCCATCGACGCGAGGACGGTCATCTCCTTTGGATTGCTCAATGGCATCTCCATCGGCCTCCTCAACCTCTGCCTCGGCTTCAACTCTGTTGGCTTCTACCAGGCAAGCTTTGCATAAGCCCTCCTCTTATTTGTTAATCCGTTATGCCGATATTATTTACTCCCTTGTCTCTTGATTTACGATTGTTCATTTTTCAGATGACTAAACTGGCTATTATACCCTTCACCGTGTTGTTGGAAACCATCTTTCTGAACAAGAAGTTCAGGTCATTCTCAAATCTTCTTTCACATTCGAAGTCATCTTTGAGCGATTCGATATGGAACACTCTGCTCTTTGCACGGAGTTGAGCTTGCGCAAACATGAATTCTTCTCATTCTTGATCTTCAGCCAGAGCATCAAGGCCTCACTCATGGTCCTGCTCCTTGGAGTCGGCATCGCTTCGGTTACAGATCTCCAGCTGAATCTCCTCGGCTCCATCATCGCCGTGCTCACCATCGCCGCCACATGTGTTGGCCAGATCGTATCCTTCTGCTTGCTGTACTGAGCACATTATCTCAACCAAAAAAAAAAAAAAATGGAGCCAACTACTTAATATTACAATAATGCATGCACAGTTTTTAAATTGAGGTCTGCATATCCGTCTGCTTACCACTTGTCCTCCTTAACCTTCATCTTGATTTGATTAAGCTAACCAACCAAATTCAGAGAAGGCTCAAGGTGTCTTCCACGCAGCTGCTGTACCAGTCATCGCCGTACCAGTCTGCCGTACTGCTCGTCACTGGCCCGTTCGTGGACAAGCTCCTGACCAATCGCAACGTCTTCGCTTTCAACTACACCGTTCAAGTCGTGGTAAGAACACCGTCATCAGACACCACCTGATCAATCCGACCGGTTAAGAATACTAGCACATAAGCTGTTTTATCCGTGCACAGGCGTTCATCGTGCTGTCGTGCTCGATCGCGGTGTGCGTGAACTTCAGCACGTTCCTGGTGATTGGCACGACGTCGCCGGTGACCTACCAGGTGCTGGGCCACCTCAAGACGTGCCTTGTCCTCTCCTTCGGCTACGTGCTGCTCAAGGACCCCTTCACCGTGCGCAACGTCGTCGGCATCCTCATCGCCATCTTCGGCATGGGCCTCTACTCCTACTACTCCGTCACAGAGGGCCGGAAGAAGACCGAGGCAGCTGCCGGCTCGCTGCCGGTCGCCGCGCAGGTAGTACGCATCCCCAGCATCTCGTATAAAAATACGAAAAACAAACAAACAATTATGAGCTTTAATTTGGAGGTAACGAGACGACTTGTATGTTGCAGATGAGCGAGAAGGACTCGGCTCCGTTGCTTGGCGGGAAGAGCTCGCCGTGGCAGGAGAGCAAGGACGCTGAGAGCTTCGATTACATGCCGCTGACGGCGAAGAGCGCGTTTACAGGCCGGTGAGCGCATAGCTTAGAGCTGTAGCGAACAGCAGCTTATTGGAATGTATACTCAACAGATACGTCAAATCCCAATTTTTGTTTTGCCCTTTCTGTTTGTCCTACTACTGCGATTAGTTGCAAGATCTTAGATGAGGGTTTGCGATGGTGTCTTGTCTTTGGGATGGTATATGTATATTGGTGGCGCAGAAAACAAAAGATTAGTTTCACGTTGAAAAGAGAAATTTTGTTCCCAACATATCCTTCAGACCTCAGCGTGGCCCGCCATATCATGTTTTCGCTTCTGCACACTTCACAGTACTGCCTCCGTTCTGAAATATAAGCATTTTTAAGTTTAAATAAAGACAAATTTTTTAAATTTTATTAATAATATTTAAAAATATATATAATTTCTAATAAAAAATATAATTTTTATGAAAGCTTATTTCACCTTGAATTAAAAAAATATAATTTTTATATAATAAAATATTATTAGTTTTTAATTATTAATAGTTAAAGTGATCAAAGTTTGACTTTGACTAAATCTAAAAATACTTATATTTTAAAACAGAGAGAGTGCTTGCTCACTGCTACTCTGGTACTGTGGACTTTGGATTCCCTCTGAATCATGTTGAAATAGATTAATTTTTTATGTTTTAGTGAGTAAAATTGCTTCCTGTAATAGTTATTCCTAGATATTGCAGTGTGGAAAATAGGCAACTGCAAATTAGTAAATGTGAAAGAGAAAAAAAATGAAAACAACCATGAACCATGTCCCAAATAAAGCCCAGCCCGTCATTCCGTGGGCCTGGGCTAGACATTCAGTTTTTAATTTTTGAAGCCAGATCAAACATCTTTTAGAGCCTCTTTCCCACCAAAGCGAGCGGCCTACCGGTCCTCGCTGGAGCGAATCTTCGTTCCCACAAAAGGGGTGCTGGACCCGGTCCTCACTGGAGCTTCTTCTTTCAGCTGACGCGGATGGCATCCGGCCACAGAGTCACAAACAACGACTTCACCTTGTCGACATCTCAGAGCGAGTAGTGGCCACGCACATCATCTCCAGGCGTCCCAAAGGCCAAAACTACCGGGACGCAAAGTATCCGCTTCGATCGCTGTCATCGATTGTAACGCACGAGGATTGAGTTATTGGGGATTTCCAGTCAAAAGATTGTGCTTTTGGCTGTGCAGGGAGGGACACACGGTCATGCGGTGATTTCAGCGTTTTCGAAAGCAAAATGGTTGAAACTCGCCTTTTACCTGTCCTATCATGCGCGCCCGTGTTGCCATGCCCGTGCCACGCCATTCCATGTGGCGCGCCAGGTGGCGGCGTATCGCCCCCTGCAAGGCTAGTACTAGAAGCCAGCTTGACGCTTCGCGCGCGGCTGACGTCTCGCGGCAGGCGCCACACAGCCGAACCAAACCGCTCCACCTCGCTGGCGCGCATTTTTGTTCGCGAGCGGCACGCAAGCTACGGGTCCTTGTCAAAGCGAGACGCCGAGAGGTCGTCTAGAAAGGCCGGGCCGGTGAAGCAAGGCTCCGGTTGGCGCCTGCGCACTCACGCGTACGAACGCCGCCGCTGGCGCGGATTTTTTGACGGGCCCCTTCATGCGGAGGGTCCCGCGAGCCGTTCAGGCTCCGCGCGCGACGTCTGTCCAGCGACGATGTGTTTTTTTCCAGGGGTTCTCTTTGACAGTCACCGGGAGGCCGATTCCTCGGATAACGGTGGTGTTGAAGGCCGTTTTTCCCCGCCGCGTGCGGACTCGTGACGGAATCCATCAGGTAGTGCTCGGGGCGCCGTCGCCCGTCGGTCCGGTGGTGGTGGGGTTCACCAGAGCCCCACTGCCCCAAGTCAGGTGACGGCCGGTCTTTTCCTCTCCCACGGGCCAGCCGGCCAGGTGTGGAACCAGGTTTAGCTCCCTGTCACTGTGATTGTCCGTCTGTTTGTTTGTTCAGAGCTTCTATGCGACGCACGATTTTCACATAAATTACGTAAAAATTTTATAAAAATTAGTTTAATTAAAAAAAAAAGTAAAAGCAGTAAAAAAAATTTCAATTTAAAAGAGGCCTTATTATCCTTGATCAGGGAAGGCGTGTCCCTTATCGTAGTCAAATTAACTACCTCATCCATTCATAAATTATTATCGTTATTGAATTTTATATTATTCAAAGTTTTTTAATATCATATATTTAGTTGTAATTTATTTTATTATTAAAGTTATTTAAATCACAATTTATAATTTTCTACATTTAAACTATTTTTTAATAAAGTGAATGATTAAATATATTGTTAAAAATTAATAGCGACAATAATTTAACAATATATTTTTAGCAAGAAATACGCTGAATCATTATCGCCTAGTTTATCGGACGACACCACCCATCCTGTAAACATACTCCCCTTCTGAACCTTCATGGATGTCATGCTGCCGGCTACCTCATGAGTGTTGTCGGACCGTGAGGCGAGGGAAAGGCATGCCCGTTGTGAGCCAATTTCGTCGGCGCGGCATTTTTCGTCGGTGGTTCTCAATTTTGGCACATCGGACACAGAACCGATTCAGGGCTTCGGAAAAGGTCAAGCAAGACAAGTGGCGTCTGCAAACGGCAAAACAGTTTACGTACATGGATAGGGAAGTTTTTCAATTTGTAGGTCGGCACACGACTCAAAAATCATTTTAAATAAACTAAAAATTCATCTCACTTTTTTAAATCTATCACATAAATATATTAAAATATTGATCTATAAATACCCATTGGGTACGTACAGAGGAGGCCACGGCTCTACTCTAATTTTTTTTTCCCGTAACAGATTCCAACCGCCCAAGATTCGTTCTTCTGTTAGGACGCAACAAACAAAGCGCGCGGTACAGGATGTGCGAGACGGTGCCAATCAAGCTGAGCTTTACTATCCAGCAACCTGATTTATGTGTATCCAGCCGGGATGATGGGGGTAGGTAGGACGGAGTTGACTGGTGTAGTTGGTGGTACAAGTCAAACAACGATTCGACACAGCAATAATCAAATTCGCATGACATTGATTGAGCGTGATAGCGTCCCATGTGACCGTCGACTAGAGAATCCACCCAACCAAGCCTCAATTATTATATTATTCGAATGCAACACATGGTAGGCTTTCCCCTCGGCCCCACCATCTCCCTCGTCCCGTCTCGGGCCGGCAGCATTTAGCAGCGTGACGTGCGCGCGTTAGAAAACAATCTAATACTGTTACTACATTATGCTAGTTAGGATTAGGAGTAGTAATTAGCATGGGTCGGGATGTTCAATGACAATACATTAGCGGCACGACAAATGGAGAGATCGTACCGCCGGCAACGTGCTACGTGGCAAATGGAACCGTCTCGTCTCGGTAGCCACCCGGAGAACACGGACGAAGGAACGAGCAACTCGAGCCACGTGACCGGCTGAAACCCAGCTGACGGCCACGTGACATCCTCCTTTTTTCTGCCCCGCCCGCGCCCGAACCAGTTTTTCTCTCCTCACCGCGACTTGCGCTCAAATATCTGACGAGTATCGGTCGTTTCTCTTCTTCAAACTTGAAGCATTTGGTATTTAAAAATAGCTCTTTCATTTTATCTGAGTAGATTTATTTTTTATGCATATTTTATTAGGTTTTAAGGTAGGTAAAGTTTAAAGAAATGTGAAGATTTTTAGTTGATAATTTGCACGAATGTGATTGTTTGAGGCACGTTATATCAATAAATTATCATATTGCACCGCGATATTAACGTGTATGATACTGTACATATGTTATTTTCAATGTTTACTAATTTTTATATATTTTTTGTTTTGTGATAGATAATTTTTGAATTGTTGAATGGATGGTATAGTTCGTTTGTTCCATCATGTATTTTGAATGAAAATGGTGAAGTGATTAAGCGATACGAAGAAGTGATTTTATTTGGAAAACCACCTTCTTTTTTGAAGTTGAGGCAAGAGTGAAGTATATTTTTGGAGTGGATAATGGTCTTAAGTTTTGTGGTCGGTTTGATGCGAGATGTGACGGTAGAACGCATTATATTTTGTTGAAATTAGCTTCAGAAGATGATTGAAACCTCTATAAAGAGTGTTTGAAGGATTCTCAAGTGAAATGTACTGAGGTTATAGTTAATATAGTTGAGGAGGAAGAGGTTGGTCATATTCTATTAGCATGTGAAGATGTGAGTTTAAAGGAGGAGCCAATTGAGTTATTAACTGCAGCGGAACCTTGTTTGGAGCAGAATGAAAAGAACCCATCAATGTCACCGGTGTATGATTGGATGGTTGTTAACAATGATTTTAATGAGGATACTTTTGAGGTAGAAGAAAGAGAACTCTAAGAAGAAACATATTCGGAAGGGTTGAAATAGGGTTGGAGGAATCATCGTCGGATAGGGAAGGAGGTGATTTTTATGACAACGAAGTAGGTTTCGAAGATGAGGATGTTAGTGATGTTGATAGAGCGCAAGCTGCTTCTCATAAGAACATAGGTGGTGATGTTAAAATAAATTGGAGTAGAATATTTAGTGAAGATGAGTTGCGTGCATTGAAAAATTATGAATGTAAGGTTACCTAAGGTTCCAATACATGCCGACCTTAGTAGAACGAAGGATGCTATAATGGACAATGGCTTTAGGTTACGGGATCAACCTAGTGATACTCTCAATCCTTTCATCAATAAGGGTATGACTTTTGAGACTTTGAAAGATCTTAAATATTTTTTTGAGAACTATGCAGTGCGGCACCATAGACCTTACTATGTGTGTAACTCGAACAAGAAAGAGAGGTACACAATCAAGTGTCAACATGCAACATGTTCTTGGAGTGTTTGGACCCGTATAAAAAAAAGCATGGTGGACGTTGGAAAGTGACCAATGTGAAACAACCTCACACATGCGGTACAACCCATATTAAGCAAGTGCATTTACAATGCACGGTGTGGTACCTTGGACTTCGCATTGCTCCAACGTTATGGGCTGACTACAACATCACTGTTGCTTCTCTTATTGAGGCTATACATGGTTTCACCGGTTACCGTGTGAAGTATAGTAAGGCATGGAGGGCGAAACAGTTTGCCATGATCAAACTTTGAGGGGATTAGAAAGAGTCATAATACTATTCCTAGAATTTTAAGTGGTTGCTCATTACAATCCTGTAACAAAATATTTCATAAATACCCAAGAAATGCTAGGGGCCGATGGTGAGGGAATGATGAAACCTGTGCTTCGTCGTGTGTTTTAGTGCTTTCCTCAGTGTGCAGAGGCTTTCAGTAATTGTCAGCTAGTGATTAGTGTGGATGCCATTTTTTTGACCGGTAAACATAAGGAGACATTAATGGTAGCAGTTGGCTTTGATTCCGAGGACCAATTGATTCCTCTAGCATTTGCCATCACGGAGAGTGAGAACAACTCGAGTTGGTCATTGTTTGTTACAAACACAAGACGTCATGTGATAAGGTCAAATAGGCAGATATGCATGATTTCAGATAGGCATAAAGGTCTGCTTAATGCTGCCTCAGAGAAACTCCATGGATACCCTTCACTGGTTCATAGGTGGTGCATGCGGCACATTGTTACGAACATCTGGAAAAGACAAAAAAGCAAAGAGGTTATCAAATCTCTTAAGAGAGTTTGCATGGCTATGGAGGAGAGACAATTTAACAAACGGTTATAAGAGTGCTGTAATCTTTTAAATGACAGTGCAAAGGAATGGTTATATCAACAATTAGCAGAAAAGCATAAATGAGCTCTAGCTTATGATGATGGAGAATTTAGATATGACTCAATGACAACGAATGTGTCAGAAATGTTCAACAATGTTCTAAAAGGGATCCGAGGATTGCCAGTTTTTGCTATTATAGAATTCACTTTCCAGAAGTGCAATTTTATTTTGTGAACTAGTGGTTGAAGGCATGACGAGGCATTGAAGCTAAAGATAAATGGGGAACCCACATAGTTAAACACTTGTATACTCAAAGGCTTATCTCAACTAACCAAGAAGCTCGTCTTTTCAACCCAAGACAATTCATATACGAAGTTAGATCTGTTTCTCACACAAACATTGGTGGTGAAAGATCCGGAGATCGTGTATTTAGGGTAGAGATAGGGGACAATGTTACATGCACATGTAGGATACCTCAATTGTTGCATGTGCCATGCTCACATGTCATCACAGCATGTCGAGTTAGAGGTGTGTACAGTGAATGTAATACATATTTGAGTCCATTCTACTCGAAGCAAGCATGCTTCAAAATATGGGAATCCACCTTTGAACCATGTCTTGATAAGACTAGATGGCCGGAGTACACTGGTCTTGACTACATTTCAGATGTTTTCTTATGTAAGAACAAAAAGGGTAGGCGAAAGAAAAAACGACTACGAAATGAAATGGATGATATGAAAAAAGGTTATGGCCTTGATGCTTACGGTTGCGGTGATTTTAATGAGGACCCTGTATAGCAATGTTGTTCTATATGCCATGAAGAGGGCCATCGAATGGAGAGGCATAAGTTAGGTCCTAAGAACAAACCGAAACGTCGTAGTAAAAGCCGACGGAATACAACAGCAGGGACTAGTTCCTCGTAGGTATAAAAATGCATTGCATGCTTTCATGTTTGTCTTCACGTATTAGTTTTTGTTCGTACTAACTAACTATTTTGTATTGCAGGCACATGGCACCCCACCCGATCTTCCCGCTCCTTGACACCAACTATGACACGACGCATCGAGCCCACCTCCTGGTGGATAAACGACGTGTAAGTTCATTTTCAAATCTTATCACTCTTTTTTACTCCTTAAAGATGCTGACCATTGCTCATATTTGATTGCCTTTAAAATTGCAGTTTCTACGACCGCTTCATGTTCGCACCCACAGTCCGCTACCATGGAACGAACGGTATGCACCGTTCATAAGACGAGCTGGTTTTCTGCCACTCGCTCGTATTGTCAATGCGGAGTTACCGACGATGGACGTCTCTGCATTGACTGCATTGGTAGATCGATGCCGCACGGAGACCCACACCTTCCACTTGCCATGTGGGGAGCTCACCATCACTTTGATGGATGTTGCTATGATACTTGGGCTACCCATTGACGGAGTAGCAGTGTGTGGTTGGGTGCAACCGCAGGGGTGGCATGATCAAGTTGAGCATCTTACTGGAATGAGGCCCTCGAATCCGGTCCAAGATGCAAGAAACTCCAAAACGTTCGGAGTCAGTTCGCATTGGTTCCGCCAAAACTTTGGTGCATTGCCCGATGGTGAGCTCCCTGAAATTGTCATAGAGCGTCATGCGAGAGCTTGGTTATGGCACTTGCTAGGTAGATACCTGTTCCTCGATGCTAGCGGGAACACGATATCCTAGATGTTTCTACCTATTTTGAGCCAGTCATGGGAGGACATTAGTGCTTACAACTGGGGATCTGCTACATTTGCTTGGCTGTATAGACAACTTTGTGTTGCTTGCTTGAGGAGTGGAGAAAATGCCAATCTTGAAGGCTGTGCTTATCTCCTTCAAGTGTGGATGTGAGAGCACTTTCCTGTTGGCAGGCCATCGCGAGGACCTAACGAGGTTTGTACTATGAGTTCACTTTTAAATACATACATGCTTCTCAAAATGTTGGATTTTTGAAGACAAGTGACTTTCTCAATTTTCATAGGTTTGGAGTCACGAATATGAAGGGTCCAAGCCTACAGTTGCTTTCCTGTGGAAGAACTGCATTAATGTAACCGGCAATGCTCAAAGACGGTATCTAGGATACACAAACGAGCTTGATGTGCTAACTCATAATCAAGTACGTTTTTTCTGTGATTATTTTTTCAATATAGTATGTAGTTTGTACACGTCTTTATATGGATATTGTTATTTGCAGGTGACTTGGATGCCATATGAGTGCGATTAAGTTCTTCAATTGGGTCTCTCGGACATGTGTAGACATGACACTGAATATTGGAGGTGCGAGGTTTCACTCATATTTTTCTATGTCATGGAGTGGCACTTGCCCCGATGAGTCATGAGGCAATTTGAGCGCTTGTAGGAAGCTGATGTCACGCATCCAAGCACAAACCAAAATTTACACAAGTAACCTCTTGTACTACTTTTCATTGTTCTCTTTGTGCTAGTACATTGATACTAACATACACCACAATAGAATTGGCAGGAGGAAGCAGAAAGGTACATATGATTGGGCAGCGAAGCACGAAGCGTATCTTATCCTGTGGAACCAACGTCAGGACCAAAGGACACACTACTTGGATGGCCCTTAGAACCGTCCCGGACCATTCAGAGACTACCTCATATGGTTGCAGCAGAACGCACGTCTGAAGATCTGACCATCTATGACTGAAGGCCATATTGCGGATTCACTGTATTCGGATGACGATGACGAGAATGTTGACGACTACGATGAGGCAACACGAGCTAGAACACAATCTGAGAGGGTGCCATTGAAGGACTATACAGTATGTCCCATCGATGTCTATTCTAGTCATACGCTTCTTTTGACATTGCATTATACAGGTTGTCCTGCTTAGTCGTCTTGCTAATGAGGCTGGAGAATCATTGCACTATCCAAAAGGTTCCCAGCATGGTGAAGGTGCCCTACGAGCCTTTGTCGTGGTACATTTCTTGTCTTTGAAGTCCACATTTTATCTTTTTATCAATTTAAGTACTTACATGCAACATATACAGAGGGTGCGTAAGAGCTGCCGTCGTCTTGCACTTAAGCTGAATGCATGAACGCACATGATGTCCATCCACCCGCACCATCGCACGGCGAAGCCTCCAACTCTCGCGCTCTTATGCCATCGTCCTCAACTCATGCATGTGAGCAATCCGATGACGAGGATAGCGACGACAGCATGATCTGCCACATCAGCCTCAGGTTGTGAACTTCATTTACTATCTTTTTATTGTGTCCTATTGCTTTATCTAACAAAAGTACGAAACACAGGACATTGTTGGGTCATCGCTGCTCCAAGATGCACCACAGAAAAGTCAGCACGCGACGCCAGGTCCTCGCCGTCGCCAGCCGGACGTAGACGGGACGTTGACAGTGCCAATGTACTTCCCACTAATCCGGGCCACCAGAGAAAGAGGAACAGGCGGTTCACACCTGGTACTTGAAGCATATTCGAGGTTGATGAACTCTGGATGTTGAACGATGTGTCCTGTGGGAACTATGTGTCTCTTGCTTTGTTTTGCTAGGAACTATGGATGTTGAACGATGTGTCTTCTAGGAACTATGTGTCTTTTGCTTTGTTTGTGCTATGAACTATGGATGTTGAACTATGTTTGTTTTGTTGTATGAACTTATGAACTATGTTAAACGTGTGAAACTATGTGGATCTATGTACTTATGAACTTGCTGCTTGTATGAATGTTGAACTATGTTTTTTGCTGAATTTGTTGTATGTGCTACTAGTTTGAACTGTGCGTGTTGTCGCAAAATCAGTAGAGGTCACAATACAATTCTCTACGCAACAGAAATCACGCCAGGAAGAATGGCGTGACTCAAGACAGAGTCGCGCCAAAACATCTGGCACGACTCAAATGGCAGCAGGTCTGGCGCTCTCTGCATTCGGCGACACGGCGCCAGGCAGTGTGGCGCGAGTCCTCGAGGCAAAAAATTCCCGGCGGTCTCTGGATTCGGCGAACCAGTGGTGCGAATAGTCGCGCCAGGCAGAGGTAGCCTGGCGCGACGCCTCCGAGAAATAATTTAATTCCTGGCCCTCTCTGGAGCTCCCTGGAATTTTGGCGTCCGAGCAAAAATAAAAAATTAAAAAAATATTGTGTCATATCTTGGTTTTTTTGCAACAATGAAACGTTACGATCATACGGCACAGTGACATTCAAAAAATAAATGATCTGACAGAAATACATGCTACAACGGTACCGTCATACACATAGGTTTACATTAAATAGAACACGGCATGTACAGTCATACGCAATGGAATTACAAACTAAGAGAGCGACGGCATAGAACAGTCATACACTTATGATTACATCCTACAATAATGATGGTTCTACTATAACTAAGAAGACGATACAGACGCATAGTACATGTCCTGCACATAGTTTGTTGGCGGTGGCACTGGTGGATTCACAGGTGCGGACTTGTGGTGGGGGCACTTGCAAAACAAATTATCGCACATCGTAGGATCATCATCAACGATGTTTATAATGTCGCAAGGATCACCAACACGTCTTTGCAAGTCATGTAACTCCTCATACAAATGCTTAATCCGTTGTTCAAGAAACTTGATATATGTTTCGATCGTAGGAATAGGAGCTGGGTGAATCCAGGAAGTCCAGCCACAGTTTTCTTTATCGTAATATCACTAAATAATAGAATGAATATTATGAACTATCTGTAACATAAGCAATGACAAAGAAAAAAAATAGGTAACGGTATACTAACCTCTCTTGGGGCACCAAAAAAAGCGACGACCAGATCCGTCACCTTCCACCTTCATTTGTACAACACATTTCAGCCCATGTGTGCACTTAGGCCACTCTTCTTTATGGCTATCATATGGACGTAATGAATTTTCCATACCAAAATCTCTCTATGTTTGAATTGGAAACTCGGGAATATGATGCTCGTACCAAGATGGACCAGAACTCTCATCATATCTCACAGGTGGTGGCCTAACAGCGGCTCTCCTACCATGACCTCTACTCCCCATGGGTGGTTATTGTTGAATCTGGGTGGAGTATAGAATGTGGGGAGAGGAGTTGGGTTTTGTAGCCGTCATGGTCTGTAGTTGCAACTGCATTAATTCACGAAGGACATGTAGTCACGTCAAATAATGTGACGCAGGAATCTTCACTGTTTACACAGCGAATCTGCACTGTTTATGCATGCGTGAGTTTGTACGTTATCTTTTCGTGCACGTCTTCTTCTTTACAATATTCATAAATGACAAAGGAAGATGTAGTTCAATAAATATGTTGCGAGAGGGTACGGTCATTTTATTCAGTACTTAGTGGTAAATGGAAATACATAGTATACATATACTGCGAAATACATCATACCATTGATAAACTGCGTTCCCTTCTAATCAGCGCCAGAATAATATCTTTTTATACAGGCACATCGATGTCTAACTAGTTCAGCATGTCCCATCTTGAGTCCTATCTCTCTTTCAAGTAGTTGTAGTTGGGTACGTGCGTTGCATCCTCTCATACTCTTCCATACGCGTATAGTAGTCAGCATCACTTTTTATTTCAATGATACATGCTACATTGTTTGGCGCAGGAGTGTTGTCTAACCATTATTCAAAGTCACATGGCTTGTATATACAAAATACAAGCAGATCAAGTTTAGTAACATAACAAACTATAATCATATGAATGCATAAACATAAGTACTTGAATGAGGTACTATCGTTACCTGACAAAAGGTTCCAATTTCGGATAGTGAAAATACCTATGACCATGGTATATGAAAAGTTTAGCTCACTCTCCACATTCACAGAATGGTTGATCTTCTCATGGTGGGATTTCTGGTCTCCGATTTGCGTTGGATGTCATTGTGATCTGTGATATCAGAATCGTTCACTCCAACTCTGTTTTATAGGCAGAAAAGCAAGGGTACATGGACCAAGTCCAAGTCTGCGGGATTCTGCACATCACATGGGATGCTCCAACTTTACCAGACGACCATTATTGATGCTCTGTGACACTGACGTATCTGTTACAAGTAGCATTGATTTCTTTCGCTTTAGATTTTTGAGCTGCTGCAGAGATCAATATGATAGGTATAACATGTCACATCAACATAGGTACGTGATTACAAGCTTAACATAGTGTACACTACATGGTAATAGCACAACATCAAATTAATAATATTGTTCATACGCTACTAGTATTACATCATCAAAACAAGACATAGAAAGAACCACAATAATAAGTACTTCATGTCCATCACGCCAACAACAATAATAAAAATAAGTTCATACATCATTGTTAACATTAATTAAAACAAAGGAAGGATAATTAGTCAACTTCATCGTCACATGGGTTCATGATACTTTTGCCTTTGTCAAGGCGGGCCACTATTTTTTTTATGACATCCGCATCAAATTACAACTTTTGTTTCTCTCCTCTTCTTCCTGTCTCCTCTTTTCCTGCTCTCTGCCTCTTCTTCTTCCTCTAGCCTTCTCTTCTTTTTGCTCTACTCCAACCTAGCAAAATATGATTCTCAGGAATGAGAGTCCTTCAGTCTTGCCTCATAATAAGCTTTTTCTCTAGCCCTTTGAGCTTCTAACTCCTTCCGACGACTCCTCTTGATACACTGTATCGGCTAGCTTCTCTATCATTTCTTTACACCATGACATACACTCTAAAGCCTAGCAAATGTTGTATGCCATGGTGGGGACAAATGATTCCATGCCTCCTTAGGAGGATACTTCTCTCGATTCTCCCTCCAATATGTGACAGACCACCCCTCGAAAGAGACGATCCATGGCAAAGAACTAGGCCAAATGAACCCTTTGTCTAGAAGCTCATTAAGTTGCACTTTCAATTCGGCCAATTCTCGAGGTGCCATCTTATAAGGTTGTTTAGATATAGGTGCCATACCTGGTTGAAGCTCAATCTTGAACTCAACTCCTCCATCGGGTGGCATCCCAGGCAGATCTTCCGAGAATACATCAGAAAACTCACATACCACTGGAATTTCTTCTAACTTCTTTTCATCAGTGTGATATACCATATGATCAAAGGGTTGTGTACCTTCTAATCTCACATAATGGGATCCATGGATCAGGGATTTGGACAGAATCATGTCGGAAGCTATGTCCAACATAACCCCATGATACTTCATCCAATTTCTCCCCAAGATAACATCTATCTCGAGTCCTTCTAAAACAATGAACTGGGTTTGATAGATTTTTCCACCCAAATCCAAAGGTGCATCTTTAACTTCATACCTGGCTACCATTTGTCCTCCAGGAGATTTGATAGAATATGGTGAGCTCATGGCATCAACATGAATACCATGTCTTTGAACATAGGTCTTGCTAATGAAATTATGTGATGCACCTGAGTCAAATAGGACAAAGGCGGGCTGCCCATAAAGCAAAAACATACCCGCGAACACTGTCCCATCATTCGGAATTTCTTCGGTTGTGGTATAATTCACTTGGCCAACCTTAGCTGCCGTCCTTTGCTGGCCACGGCGCTGAATGTGCACTTGAGGCTGTGATGCTGCATCATTTACCCGCTTTGGCTGACTGCAATTTCGAGTAAAATGACCAATTCGACCACAGTTAAAACAAAGATGTGGTTCCGACTTGGTTTGTCACGGTGATGGCTGCAAGCTGATCAAAGACTGTGGAGACATTGCTGGAGCTTGATACACACTCAGCTGTAGTTGTTCAAGCGGTTGATGAGAAGATTGCTGAGAAGGAGTCAACTGGTACTGTTGGCCTGTTGGATCAGCGCATATCATACTATACATATGGGGCACTCCACTTGATGCTTGAGCAGTATGCTTGCGCTTCTTGGCCTCAAGCTTGAGCATCTTATCTTCAGCAAAAATCGCTCGATCCACAAGATGATTGAAGTCACGAAACTCAGAAGATGAGAGTTTGTCTTGCATTTATTCTGAAAGACCGTTATAAAAATAAAACCTCTTCTTTCTATCGGCATCGACATCATCCTGAGAGTACTGTGCAAGATAGTTGAAGTCATTTATATACTCCATAACTGACTTGCTGCCTTGCTTCAGATTGAGGAATTCCAATCTCTTGATCTCCATCACACTTTTCGGAATGTGGAAGGCGCGAAAAGCGGTACGAAACTCATCCCAGGTGAAGCGGTGATCGGTAGGTCGTGTGGCACAGACGTTTTTCCACCAAACACCAGCTTCATTTTGGAGTTAGTGAGCGGCAAGGAGAACCTTCTCATGCTGCCCACACCTCACGAGATCAAGCTTCTGCTCGATAGTGCGCAACCAATGGTCAGCATCAAGAGGATCCTTTAACTGGGTGAAGATAGGCGGTTGCGTGCGCAAGAAATTCGTGAAGTCACCCTCACAGGCAGCTTCATCTCCTCCACGGGGAGTCAAGTATTGAACAATTGCTGGAAGGAAGCCAGTTTGCTCGCGATGATTTTGCTCCATTTGCATGAGCACTTCGGCAGTCGTCGGCGGTGGTGGATTCACATTTTAAGCATCGAGGTCTTCCAGAACCTTTTCACCGTCACTGTTGCGAGTACTCATCCTGTTGCCAAACAAAGATCAGCAAACGGAAATGAACCTCAAACATGATAAAAAGAGGTTAAGGTAGCAGGATTACAAGAAAGTTTCTAGACTGAAAATTAAGCGGCTTTCTGGTGAAAAACAGAGCAAGACCAATTCTGTCTTGGGTTGACAGTAGCCACAAAATCTGAATTCTGGCACTGACGGTGGCTGAATTGGAACTGAAGTTGAATCACAAGGTTGTAGAGAACTTTCATAGCTTTCCAACGCATATTTACTTGCCTTCATACGAAAAAAACAGAACAGAAGTTATGGAATTTTGAAATCAGAGGCACGGTGCTGATTTCAGAAATAATGACAGTTGATGGTTTCATTTCGAAACATAAGGTTGAGGGATTAAGTGGCCAAGACTAGAAAAGTCTTTACTACCCAAGATGGCTGGATAAAAATCTTTTTAAACTTTGCAATATAAGTCAGGAGATTTCTTATCTGATGATTTAGTTATTTACAATTTTTAAATGCAAATGCTCAATATGCAGTCGTCCTATCAAACCAAACCCAAAATAGAAAACTGGCTAATATAATTAACCGTACGTAACCTCGGTGGCAAACACGATCTCTCAAATTCTACACAAACTAAGGGTCAGCAGTTAGCACACTCAAAAAGCCACCTGATAAGACTATCACTAATATAATCCTTAATTAGGCTTTAACTAAGGGCTTTCAACGTAGTTAGCTTTTCGAAAATAGCTTTAAAGTCGTACTGTTCCCGATATTGCTCTAATACCAGCTGTGACAGACTGCCTCTCGAAAGAGACCATCCATCGACCACAGAATTTTATCGAGTATCACTCGGTGAAGCGAGGACTAACAGTACAACTCAAGCACGATAAAATATAAAACAAACTGTTGATTAAATTTATAAAACAAAGATTTTAAAGGCACGGAAGCGACAAACTGAAATAACAAACAGGGAATCCTGAAGTCTAAGCAAAGAATGCATCGAACCCATACGATGCACTTTCTAGCAGCACACACCAACATTACAATGCGACGAGCAGGTCTTCTATTGGAATTGTAGAGGGAGAGAGAAACACACCTGCAACAAAAACAACAAAGAGCCAAGCTCTGAGCATCCAAATGCTCAGCAAGTCTTACCCATTAACATGGCCAACTACAGCCGACTCCAAGGAATATGAGAAGGCTGACTCACAAGGATGGCTAGTTGGCAAAAAGCAGCGCTAACAGTAAATCCTTACTTTAAAATTTTAACAATGAATTAAGTTATACCAAAAATGTAAATTTAATTTGCACTATAATCTACATCAAACATGGTTGCTAAACAATTTATGACAAATGTACCAGGCAAATCATATTAACATCCTCGTTCCTTTCTTAATCCACTTTTTACTACGATGTGACTCAAAGAGACAAGTAGTACTCATTATAGTGAGGGACAACGATTATAATCAATTTACATCTAGCTGGAGAAACGTGATTACACGACACGTACGCGCTTCCCAGAAGCCGCATGTGGCAACATTTCACAAGA
Source organism: Zoysia japonica (assembly GCA_001602275.1). Lineage (NCBI taxonomy): Eukaryota > Viridiplantae > Streptophyta > Magnoliopsida > Poales > Poaceae > Zoysia > Zoysia japonica. The sequence goes on along the minus strand of BCLF01000020.1, from coordinate 2,435,760 downwards.
CTACCTTATTGTCGGTTCGTTGCTACCAACTTGGGCAAAAAGTCCTACACGCAATCCACGTCCGGACGTGATTCGTGAGGTACCACCCCTTTTTGCTATCTCTCCCCTTAGCGCCTCCAAAACCCAGGGAGTAGCGTCACGTCCGCACAATGCAGTATTCAAGTTACATCGGTTTCTTGGTCCCATTTCCCAGTATGTAATCAGTACTGTTTAAACTTGCTCAATAGGGTCGACAACGGTACGGTCCTTAACCGACACAGACAGGGCTATCATATATTGGCCATACGTCGGCAATGGAAACATGCCATGTTACAACCTACTTCTCTGCCCGGCCTCTAATTCATCATTTCATATAATTTCATAACCAACCTCATTATTTCATACCAAAATTCCAAACCAGATGTGATAACCTATATCTCGAGAGTGAAGTCCTCGTTCACTCGACTTCTACCGTTAACTACAACTTAAAGCATAACTGTACGCTGAGTTGACTATACTAAAGACACTTAACATATAGGTAATAAAATACCTATTATGCAGTCTACGGTTTCAATCAACTCTTAAAATCAAATGCACATTACAGTACTGACCATACACAGTGATAAATTGAAAATAGTAAAAACAGAGTTAATACACCGGGGCTTGCTTGAGCTTTGCTCAAAGTTAGCTTCCTCGGTGAACTGACTTCTGATAAATTAAATAAATTGTTTCGGGAAAAAATAAAAATCCAGCCATACAGGGCCTGCCACACGGTTGAGCGGCAGATCTGGCGGCGCAGGCCACAGGGTGGCCACATGGGGTTGAGCCACACGAGATCGCCCGGCCACAGGAAATCCCAGGGGAGCTCGGCTTCCTCCCAGGCGGCAGCCATGGCTGGCAGCCGGAGCTCGCCGGAGCGGCGGCGGAGCTCGCCGGAGCGGCGGCGGCGCTCACCGGGGCGGCGCCCACAGCAATGGACCTCGGACAACTAAGCACCAAAATGATCACTGAAGGAATGCAGACCCACTGGAGGTGTTGCCAGCGTGTGGTTCTCACCACAGCAAGAATGTCGGCGACGGGCGGCACCGGAACTCCTTCGGCGAGGTCACGCGGCCGGAAACGAGGACGAAAAGATGGGGTTCAAGCTCCTTGAGTTCGCCCACGGTGCAAGGATGACCGGCACGGTGGTCGTCGACGTCGAGGAGGGCCGTGGAAGGGGCTCATCGGCGAAGGGCAGCTCTTGGCGACATCCGGCGAGGGTGGGAGCTTCAACGAATGGACCAAAACCCAATGAGAGTTGGCCTGGTTGCTTCGCCGTGGTGCAGGTAACAACGGCATGGGGGTCGCTGGTGTTGGGAAAGACCAGAGCAGTGTTGTCGTCGGCGGGGTAGTTCGGCCTTTGGTGAACGGTGTCGAGGAAGCTTCGATCTGCAACAAATTGGTCGCAAAACTCAGCTGATAACCAAGCGTGGGAGGTGAGCACGGCTATGAACTGCTCAGATCGAAGAGCAATCGAGGAAATACTACCCGGGCGCGCTTAATTTGGTCGAATTTCAGTGGCAGCTTCAAAACTCCGAAAATTTGGGGAAAGTTAGAAATCCGGCACATTCGGTGGGAGAGGAGGCGGCTGCGGTGATAGAGAGTGGGAGAGGGAGAAGGCAGCGGCTCCCCGTTGAAGAATGGGGATCGGAGTTGGCCCGGTCGGAGCTCTCCACGATGGCACAGAGAGGTGGCGTCAATGGTGGCTCGGAGAGAAATGAAAGAGAGAGAGAGAGAGAGAGAGAGAGGAGAAAGGAGCTCGGGGGTGAACCAGCTCGCTCGCATTTACTAGAAAGAGACACGTCGAAGGAATTGTGGCGCACATGCAGGGAAGAACCGCGCAGGGCAGGGCAGCAGGAGGGTTGCCATGGCAGCCAGAGGTAGCAGAAAGACTCACAGTGAGGCTGACTGTCGGGGCCGCGGGGATTTATCTTTTTTCCAGGTTTTTCTCCCCAAAAACTGCTTGCTGATTTTGGTGCGAAATCCATGCTTTCTGAGCTTTAAAAATTTTGAAAGTTTGCAGAGTGGTAGAACTTTTGGAGAGGAACAACTATTATTTTGGGCCCAATTCAAAATCGAAATACATTTTATTCTACAAAATTTACAAGACAGGAAATCGTTTGAAGAGAAATAATTTATTTAGGCCTCTTAAACTTTAAATAAAATTTTATAAAACTTTCTAAAATTCAATTCTTTGCAATACCTTTCATAATAGAATTTTATTTCATAACATTTATTTGAAATTTTCATGAACTCGCATTTGAAATTTGAATTTTCCTTAAATTTGGGAATTTGTTTGAATAGTTTTAATTGTTTTAGAGCTCGGTTCCAAAATTTTGAATTCGAATAAACTCGCTTCCTTATTCAAAACACGACGTGTTACACAATACTTTAAAGAAATCTCATAGGCATCATGCTTATCCTTCCTTTCATCAAATCTAAACTATCTCTGTGTTGTTTCAATGATCCATCTTGGAGACATGTCAAATGTTTATGTCGGATCTCTTTTCTTCTGCTTCTCAATACCTCCTCCCTTTGTTTAAGATTATACAATTTGAGCTGCGTATAAATTTCGTCTTGATCCCTTCGTTCCTCTCAGTTGCATCTCTGAGTGTGCTACATAATAAAGTACAAGTTGTATATCATATCGTACTGAAGTGAAAATGAGCATCAAGATTGCAAACAAATATCACAAAATCAGTATATTACCCATGCATCATCATTACCTATTGTGTTGTCACAGTACCATCCAAATGCTAGCTCCGACGGAACCACTCCTTCTCTTGCACGCACACCGCATTGACACAAAACCTCGGGCATCTCATTGCATGGCAAGTGAAAATTGTTACTCAAATCCGACCAATCTTCAGGTTCTGGATAGTGAGATTTTGAACAATATATTCACTTTTGAAAGTCACACATTCCCCGACAATCCTACATAATGACATGGTACTTGTTAATATTATCAATGTCACGAATTACCACAAACATTACTCCACATCTAACTTTACTAACCATTTTTGGATGTCTGGACTAAATCACACTACTACATAAACGGTTTCAGCAGGCGAACTTAAACCCGTTTCTGCAGGCGGTTTTGATTTCCATTGGCATTAGTGAGCCTGTAAAAATAAGCTATTTGTTCACACGTTTATGCAGGCGGATCTCTTTTAGTGCAGGCAGTGAAGTTAGGTAGTTCGTCTGGACTATGAGTTTCCAAAAAAAAAAGTAGATCGACGCGCCAGGTCCGCACTCGCGTCGCCGCCTGCCGACGTCGGCGAGTCCCAGCACTGGGCCGGCTACAGACGCCGTCGAGGAGGACTCCGCGCCGCTGTGGTCGAAACCCCCTACACCGTCGTCGAGGCCGCCACGCCCCCGACGTCATC
>BCLF01000020.1:2400867-2425978 GCA_001602275.1 Zoysia japonica | reverse complement strand
CCCCCCCCCCCCCCCCCCCCCCCCCTTTTTGGTGCAGGATCCTGTTAGAAGTGCAATAATTGATTCTTGTATACGTGTGACAGACAATGGGAGAGAAAGCATGCATAGGAGTGTAAGCCCTCTTTTTTGTTATTTCAATTTTGGGTTTATGATAACAATATTTAAAACATCACCTCATCATTTTATTGACAGGACTTCTACATATTCACATTATATAATGCTTCAAATCATTACGATCAACTGAAGGTAAGGAGTAATGTTCAACGCTGTTAATCAGAAAGCTAATATTCTTTTGCTTTGTTTGTGATAGTAGTTTCTTTTTCCATTGACCAATGTTTCCAGTTGGGCGCAAGAAGTTCGGAAGAAGCAGCAAGATGGATCAGGTGCTTAATGGAGTGTGCATTAAAGGTTTGTGTTTTCTTAATTTATTGTTCCACTTTGCTATAATTATGTTTAGTAAAGAACTTACACGATTTACTTACTGTGAACAGTCCCCAAGAAAAGATGAGCACATTGTTGCTTGTTCGCATAGAAGATGGCAGGCTTTCAGGTAGTTGCAGATCAAACTTTACTTTTTCATTTATTTAGCGTATGAACTGGGGGTAGTGTTCTTGAAAGTGCTAGGTGTTGGTCTGTGTCTTTGTTAAGAACCCTATGAGTTAAGCACGTGCCTGGTCATTGCTGTGATTCTTGGCCATTCAAAAACCACTGTTTCCGTGATCAGATGACGAAATAGCTATACAAACTGTTTGGGATCATTCGCTGGGGTGGGATAAATGATTTTTTTTATAGGATTCCCCACCGGCTTCCCTATCATTAGTTCACCAAACTTCCTTGACCTTCCGGCACTGGGCAGGCGCCCAGCCCCCATACATGATCTTATGACTTTGTGGAGACCTGTGTTTTTGGTAAAGTCGCCCGGACCTGGTCATCCTGCAGTGGGGTAACACGGGCCCCTCAATAGCCTACATGTGTTCACATTTAGATAATAGTATTTTCTAGCTGTCTAATTGGCTGCTAAACTACTGCAGGTTCAGCCGCCGCAATAGCCGCATGCACTCAATAGGTAACTCCAATGCTTATATATTTTCCATGGAATCAGTAATTGCTGTGAATTAATTTTCTTTTTACATTACTTACAGAGGTAACGAATTTAGTAAGATGCCACTCTTATTTTCTATTTTATATGGATATTTATCAGATTGGACTTTATTTTCATCTGCTCACAACGATCCAACGACATCCGATGTTATTGCACCTTCTCCATGGACAATATTTGGCTGCAAAAATGGTAAAGATATTTTTTTTCTTTCTTTCATCAATGAATTTGACGCTAATATGCATTTCTCTTGCATTTAGGGTTACGCTTGTTTATGGAGGCAAATGATGGTGGCTCTCGTGGGAAGGTATTTCTTGTTCTCAACAATTCATTGTTTATGGCTGTGGATGGATTGCCTATTTCACAATGATTTTGCTTGTTTTATCAGTACTGGGATGATCACCCAGCTATAATGGCAGTTGGTGTTGTTGATGAGAATTCTGAGGCTGTCTTCCAGACTTTAATGTCCCTTGGCAAATCAAGATCTGAGTAAGCGAGGCCTTCCCCTTTCTTCAAATTTACATTTTATATAAAATATTCACGTTGCATTTCCTCACTTATGCATTGCACATTTTATAGAGATGTGCTCTGAGTATGTGTTTATGGTACCCACATGCACAAATCAATGGGAGCCCCAAGTTGCATGATGTATTGTATACACAACTGTGTATCATGCTATCATATTAGTGCTGGATGTACGCCTTGATTAGGGGTTGAGCAGGGGAGATTATGACGCTACTGAAACCACCTTTTGTGTCTTCCCAAAGAAGAAAAGAAACTTTTACCCCTTATCCATCAATTTTGTGTAATAAATCTAACTTTGCACAGACATTCACTAATTAATACAACTCGTAGCCCTCGCAGTCAGTGGCGAAGCTAGAGTTGAGGCAAAGGTGGTGTACAGTTCTTTGCCATCAAGCAAAAATTTAAATTTATCTGGTGAAGTATAAACAAATTAGTGGAGCAATTTTTGTTTTACCCTGCTGTGCACCAGGGAACCATAACGTAGCTTTGGCAGTGCTCACAGTGCTGCTACATATGGACTTACGGTTGCAACTGGGTAGTCTATGGTTAGTTGTGTGCCAACACCTTAGCTCCTTTATTCTACCAAGTTGAGGAAAGGAGTGGAGTTTATTTCATTTGAGAGTTTTGGCCGACCCAATGACCCAAAAAGTGGAGAACATGTGTATACATCCCTTCACAATTCACATATACCACCTCAAGGCTGAATAATTTCCTAATTCACCAAGTATTAAAGTATGTACAACATACTCAATACAAAACCAGAAAATAAACCTTCTGTCATGTTTCGCCTATTCTGCAGAGGTGTACCATAGAAAGCCCTACCTTAAATAAGCCTTGTTCCATGCCTCCTCTAGTCACATCTCTTTCAAGATTGCTTCTTTGCTGTTACAAATCGGACAGCTAGCGACGACGTAGGCTGATTTTTGAAAATACTGTGGAAGCAACATCTTTAATTTATTATTGGTTATCCTCTGTGGCAACAGTACCACTTCTTGTTGCCAACTACTATTTTTAGTTACTGTTATAAGAAAAGAAACAGGTTTGGATGCTGCAGTAAGAAATCCCAGCAATCTGCAAGTTAACGAATTTGCAATAAACTTGAGTTTTTGTTATTTTCCCTCCAAATAATTTTAGTGTTCCTCATCTACTCTATACTACTTGGAGCCTTTGGCTCAAAATAAGTTGGAAACTTATAGCTTTAGGTCATGCATATAAGCCATGTAGTTAGTACCATGCTTTTTTTACAGCATGCTCATATCTCTTGTTCTCCTAGCTCTTTAAACGCCCTATCAACAAGAAGTGAGAGGTGTCTAAAACAGCTTACTAAAAATCTTCTATTTTAGACTTTAGCTGATGAAGTGATGAGCGTCAAACTTAGCATTAGATGGTTCGTGCTTTTAAGGATTGCCAGAATGTTTCAATGAGTGACAGTTTCTACAATTCTCCTAAAAATACTTTCGGATTACATGACATTTGTATGCTTCTAAATGAGTTAAATATGGTTCGTCCTCCACCAATCAACCATTGCTGTCTTATTTTAGGTGGGACTTCTGTTTGCGGGAAGGAAGGGTGGTTGAGCATCTAGATGGCCATACAGACATAATCCACAAGAAATTAAGAGGCGACTGGTTACCATGGTCTGGTGCTGGATCAATTATCCCACTGACTTTACGTACATGCTTAGCTAAGTTGTAATAGCATTATACTTTTTAGTTTTCAGGGGAATGAGAAAGAGGGATCTATTACTAAGACGATATTGGAGGAGAGAAGATGATGGAACTTACGGTACCATGTTTGATAGAAAGTGATACATATTCTACTCGCAATGATCCAGATCTGACACTTCTCTTGAATTTCCAGTTATTCTATACCACTCTGTTTTCCACTACAAATGTCGTCCTGAGAGAGGTTACATCCGTGCATGTCTTAAAAGTAATGTATGCTTTGATTTTAGTTGAATCACCATGACAACTAACCTGGCTGTTATATTTGTTTATACTGAACTGATATGTGCTTTTTGAATATTTAGGTGGAGGATATGTTATATCACCAATCAATCAAGGAAGACAATCAGTCGTAAAACACATGCTTGCTATAGATTGGAAATTCTGGAAGTCTTATCTTCTTACGTCATCAGCCAAATATATTACTATATGTATGCTAGGCAGAATTGCAGGTGTGTCTTGTATTTGATCAATAGATCTTTCGTGCTGCGATTATCTTTTTTTTTTTTTTTTTGCAAATTTTTGTAACTCTCTGAGTTTACACCTTCACAGCACTACGAGAGTTCTTCCGAGCAAAAAATGGTAATTGTGCTTGCATGGAATTTTCATCTGGTGAGTTGACCAGGGACATGAGACTCTCACAAGGTGAAAATGAGCGCACAAATTTGGAAATTCAGCCAGAAAATGAGAATATAAGACTTGAGGCTCCTACTGAAGGATCACAGGGTGGTTCGAACAGGCAATTAAGGAGTTCTGGTTCCTTCATTCAACTTAACGATGCAGCGGATGAGTTTTTTGATGTCCCAGATGAATCAGAATATGATCAGAGAGATATGTTTGCCTCAGATGAGAGCACACATGCTGTGGTAAGTTCATTATTTGTTTGCATGAAGCATGATAGAACATTTGTGAAGCAACTAATAACAATTCTTATTGACATAGTCAGTTCTGGTACATGTCATCTTCTGAACTACTATCCTTTGGTCACAGTATGCATGGATGTTTGGTTTATATTAATATTCTGACCTTTTTCCTCCTTGCAAAGTCTCATGCACTCAAATGTCAGGACAACATTCCATCACAACTGTTGTATAGCTCATACCATAGCTCCTACATTTTCGATGTTTCAAAAGTTCTCGGTGATGTGCTGTGTTTACACCACCTTTTTCATGATTTTGAAAATTCTCGGCAACACTGTTTATACCTTGGTGATCAGAAAGAAAATGTTCATTCTTGTTTCAGTTATTCAGTTTGTAACATTGAATGTACTTGCAACTGTTCCAACACATACTTTTATTCCTATATTGATGTCAGAACCACACTTAATAAATAAGTAAAATTGCTAGGTGCCCTTAGGTTTGGAGCCACTAACATGTTCCAATGTTCCAAAAAATCTTCGAAAGATCATGAATGTTCATAACTAATAGTGCCAGGCCATCTGAATTCCTTACTAGTTTATATCTCAGATCTCTAACATTGTTGCACTTACTGTGCAGGACCAACGGCATGGTAAATTGTCCGCGGCTGCTGTTTTCGTAAAAAGGTTGCATGATCTTGCAGGTATGCTACAGTTATATACCAGTAGCCAGTGTTTCTTCTTTCTATTTTGATGTTCTAATATTGGTCCTCCTTCATGTCCTCTATTCTAGTCCAAAAAAGAGGATATGTTGATCTGCAGGGAGCTGCTGTTGCTGCTGATAACAGGCCATGTTCCTATGGATATACTCTTCCTAAAGATTCGAGTTGTACTGTGCCTTCTACTTGGGCAATGACAGATCCTACAACATTCTTAATCCGGGGCGAGACATATTTGCATGATCGTCTAAAGGTAGCTATATATTTTGCAAAGATCAGAACCTAAAAGAAAAAATAACCTGCTTATATTCCATTGAAAACCATAACTTCTTTAGTCCAGTATTAACTTGAAGGTATATCATTCCTTATCTTGCTATACTACTGCTATGTTTTTGAGATGTAAATGGTAGAGCACTATAATAAAGAAATGGCCTCGTGAAAGTTACCATAGTAGTGCAGTTACAACTTTCCTGTAAATTTGACAGATCAAGGCAAATAGTACCCTGATGCAAATGGTAGGTGCTGACTGGATAAAGTCTGACAAGCGTGAGGATGATCTAGCCGGTCGCTCTGGAGGACTAGTACAGGTATCTTATGCTAATGGCAGTAATTCGATTTCGAAGGAATGAAGACCATTGAAATTTACCAGTAGTTTTTACTGTAGAGATGTGCAGCACAAGGGGGATCCAAATTCTTCTTCATTGTAAATATACAGGTGAGACATTATCTGGGCTTGCTTATATACATGGTTCATTGCGTCGTATGCTGTTCAACAGGATATGTCTTTACTTATAATCTGATGGATGCAGGTTCCTGGTTCAACAACCTACAGCTTAGCTTTGTATTATATGATGGATACACCATTAGAAAAGGTTCCTCTTCTTGAAAAATTTGTAAATGGAGACGATGCATTCAGAAATTCAAGGTTCAAACTCATCCCTTACATCTCGAAGGTACCTATTTTGCACTATGAGGCTTATTTGATTCTTTTTAAGCTTTGAACAATAGAATAGTGATTTATTTTGTTTCAATGTGTTCATTTAGGGATCTTGGATTGTTAAGCAAAGTGTGGGCAAGAAAGCTTGCTTGGTTGGACAGGCACTAGAAATCAATTATTTCCGTGGGAGCAACTATTTGGAGGTAGGTATACTCTAAGGCCTAAGGACATCATAGGTCAACCTTCTCTTGTTGCATTCAAAGTCCACTATTCATTTGAAATTTTTGACGGGAGGGTGCCATATTTGGCATTCCTACCGGACTCAGGAGTCAGTAGCAGTTTATTTGAAGTGTGGTGATTATCGTATATCTGTGAAGCAGAATCGAGTAAACGTATATGCAAGCTAATTTAATTTTAATTTCGTTTGCAGCAATCTACTAAACATAACAATGAACCAAGAGATTCCTTGCAACTTGTAGCATAATGTTTGGGTTTAGATTGCTTTTCTGACAGTATCACATGCATGTGACTGCATAAACTTGTTTCCTGAGATTTGAGAAGGGACATTCAGCTCTTATAATTTTGCCTGTAAATTTTCAGCTTGGAGTTGATATAGGCTCATCAACGGTGGCACGAGGCGTAGTGAGCCTTGTGCTTGGCTATTTGAATAATCTGGTCATTGAGATGGCCTTCTTGGTACAGGTGATCGATGTGCACCTAATTAATTCAGAACACCTGCTTGCACTACTTTGCTAGTCTTCAGTTTGCATATAGACGTAGAGATCACAGACGTATTATCACTTTTTCTTTGTTTGCCTGATGCAGGGTAACACACAAGAAGAGCTCCCGGAATTCCTCCTAGGTACCTGCCGACTGAATTATCTTGACGCCTCAAAGGCGGTGTCGATGGATGAATGTTGAAAGGGCGTCAGAGATGCGATTCTTTTTTAAGCCAGTACAGCATAAACCAGTACTCAGAAGCTTGAAGTCATTTTCATTCCTTGCCGCCGAGTGCCGACACGATTGGCCAAGCCCAGGCGCTCCTTGTTTTGGTCCCCCTGGAAAAGTGGGGGTTCAATGCAGCGTGCCAGCGTTGTACATTCTCCTCTTGCTGAGTGCTGACTGCTCAGGTATTGCGTTGTTATGATGATAGCAATCCACGGTATAATCCTTCCATTCTTTGGCATCTCGACACCACGACAAAAGAAGACAAAAGGTGTATTCTATCCTGATATCGTGTCGTCTACTCTGACCTGAGATCAGATCTGATCATCATCCTCAGATTACAACAACAACAAAAAAAACATCATCGTCGGATCTACTAATACTGAAGCAGCCTATTAACTAGCCATTGACTGAGTAATGACAGGAATGATTGTATCAGAGGATTTGGTTGCCTCCCACATTCGTCTGGACCTGAAAGGGACCTCCAACCGAAAATTGCAGCGATCATGGGCACCCGCCTGATAAAGGTTCCTTGAACTGAAAGCATCAACAAGCAGAAGTGGAGTTGGCATTACTCGTGTCCTCTCAGGACGACAGGATAAATCGGTGTTGTCATCGTCGCCGCAGCATCCCGATCAAGATCACTGTTTTCTGCTAGTGGTAGCTCAAGCTTTTGCTTCCTGGCCGTGTAGGGATGTTGCAGCATGTCCGTCGCTGCATGTGTTGAGCATAATGCGGCCGACGTGACAGCTGAATGGCCTCGCCTTTGATCAGCCTGCCGTGGCCTGCTTGCGACCTCGTTTTGGATTTTTTTTGTGGGGGGGGGGGGGGGGGGGGGGGGGGCGCATGGTGTTCCTGTAGCTGTTGAGAGCGTCGGAGTCGGTCGCGCGATGCTCGGGCCCCTTCGCGTGCGCCCAGTGTGGTGCGGTGAAGCGCAAGCAGGCGGGATGCCGTGGCGCCACCGATGGGAAACGTCACAGCGCACCGTGCACGCCAGCCTGCACGTGTCTCGCCCGTCGCAGATCTGTGTCGCTCACGGCATCGTGCCGCTGACTCTGAGGATACAAAGGTTGGCGGGGGTGACAAATACCTCCGTGGGCTGACATATAACATGCCCTGCCAGCACGTGAAATGTTGTGCTTTGTCGAAGAAACCGGCCCTTTTCACCAGCGTCTGTATTACACCCATCACTGATCATTACGTACGACTCAGATGATCATATAATCATAATAAGTGACTTCCATTCTTCGCCGTCTTGTCACCAAGAAAGCAAGGAGAAAATAAGCTCATTCTAATCCTGATAGCCTGACCCCGTTCCATGTTCATTCTGACACGACTGAGATGAGATCAGCAGAGAGAATTTCAGCTCTTATACCAAAACAAAAAATGACCTGTGCTATGATTATATACTTGATTGGGATTAGGAGCCACCTGCACTCCACGGGAGCCGAAAGGAACCTCCAACGAACATTGGCTGCGATCATGAGCAATTTCTGACTGAGTGGCGTTTTTTGGCTTTCGGGGAAGGACAGCGGGTAAAACGACGTCGTCTCTGTCGATCCATCATCGGTGCAACATCGCGCTCGAGATCACTGTTTACGAGTACCGCGTCCATCCTACTCCTGATGGTAGCTCCAGCTAGATAGCCTTTTGGACCGTGTATGGCATCGTAGCATGTCGCACGCTGCGTCGCTGTGCGGCGGCTGTTGCCGCCGACGTGACGCCGGAACCACCGCGCTTTTTGATGAGTCGGCCGGCAGCGCTTTCGAACAGAGGACGTGTTCGCGGCCAAGCCGCATGTTCCTACTACTACGCGGATCTATGTCGTTCACGGAATCGATCGTCTCGCTGGTTCTAGGAGGATGATTGGTTGGTGCGATTATAATTTCGGCAGGTAAAAGGAAATATTCAAGTATTCGTGAACGTCATGATTCAATGATAAAAACAATTTTTAAAATCAAACATACATTTTACGGGGAAAAAAAAGTTCGTGGGCCGTGATGACTGCAATAATCCGGTATACTGACTCTTTGCGTCCATCAACGTCTCGTCATCAGGAAACCGTACTCCTCCCATGATCGCCTGATACCGTGCCGTTCGTCAGACCGAAGTACCTATGTAAGATCAGATCACAAGACTCAGATCTGACAGCACGGCAGCAACATGCCATTGACCATGTGCAGTCGTAATGCCGCCCGGAAAGATTATTGCCCCGTTTGAATCTGGTGGGACAGTGAAAACGGAATGAAAAAAATGCCAAAAGAAGTCAAATGGAGAAGATTTTAGAAGAGATAATAGAAATCTCATGTCAAGAATCTCAGAATCCATAGGAGTTGAGGCTATTTTGAGATTTTTCAGGACTTTGGATTATCCGATTCAAACGGCACTGACATTTTTTATTTTTTAAAATCAACATTTAACTATTCGTTTTATTTAAAAAATTTACAAAAATATAAAAATAAACAAATCAAAGTTAAAGTACTTCTAATAAATTAATTTTTTTATAAATTTTTTGAATAAGATAAATGATCAAAGAGAAATGTTTAAAAATTTAAAACGATATTTATTTTGGGATGGAGGGTGTATATTTGAGAAACTTGTGGTTGGGTTGGGAGCTTGGTACATTCCGCAGGAATCGAAAGGGACATCCAACCAAAATCGCAGCGATCACAGGCACTTGTGTTCCCTTGCGTTAGAAGGATCGTCAACAAGGCAGGCCATAAGTGGATCTGCCACTTCCTGTGTGCTTGCTCATCAAAAAGAGGTTTGCCCTTCAATTTCACTGTTTCATCCTTCCTTGGTAGGGAGTACAAGCGGGAATGATTACTACAGTAGTACTGTACTACTATTAGGGTTAGCATTGTATAGAGTACTAAGATGCACTAGCATTGTAGAGCAGACAGAGGTGAAGACGAACCGAAGAAAATGAATTAGAGGATCGGATCAGATTATAATCAGACTAAATTTTTATTATTTTTGAACTAAAATTTAATAAATATTGAAATAACGTGTGAAAAAAAAATCCACGGGAGCTCTTTTTTATCACCGCTAAGAGTAGCACGTCGCTTGTGCGCCGGCTGTTGCGACCTGAATGAAAAAAAAATCTCGGTTGCGATCGGCGTTGCGGAGCCGCGGAGGGTAGATAAGCGTGCGACGGATGGACAATAATTTCGTTGCTTGCACATTGACCTGAACAGATCCCCATGGCGCGGTGCCGGCGAGCCGCCTCACGTGCGCGCGGCGCCGTGCAAGGGCGTGCAATGCGAGCGCCCGATGGGCGACGGCGACTTTGCGGTATCCCTGGATCAGTTGCACCCAGTGGCGGAGCGTGGTTTCAACTGAAGGGGGGTGCCAAGAGGTGGCCAGTAGCTACAGCAGCGTCTTCAACCTCTAGCTCAAGCCTCGTCATTTTCTCTCCGTTCCCATTCTCCATATCATGACTGATAAAAAAAAAAGCTCTCATCAGCCACCATTTCATAGCCACAGCGCATGTAACTTAATCAAAATAGATTGTTTGTTGTCTTTCCTTCAATCTCTTCAGTTAAACACTAGTCCCTTTATCCTAAATAATTATTTGTCATCCTAGCATTTTCAAGTTTTTTTAATTTACTTCTCATCCTTGCTTCTCAATGCATATTTCTCTATTTTCAATTCATCTCTATCTCTATTTTTTTACTTCTCGTTTTCAACACATTTTACTTTTTAGCTCTCTTTTTCCTGAATCTAAAGGGGCGGAGCCCAGGTCGGTCTCCACTACCCTCCGCCCCTGGTCGCACCGGTTGCCTGGTGCCCATGAGAAAAACGAAACTGAGCACGTTCTCACCTGAAAATGTCATCTGGTCTCTCACTGTAAAAAGGAGCCTCCTACAATATAAAAACAACGTTAACTCTCAGCTTTTTTATGGATCCAGCGGTCTTCAAGACGTCGTCAGATGAGTACGATGGTAGAAAATCCGCTTTATGGTGCCCATCGGCGTCTACTCGCTAATGCCATCCTCGTAGAAAACCAACTTTTTATCTGAAACAAAAGGAGATCAGCTCCAGAACGGACGAGGGGTAAAAACAAAATGAAGGGAAGGATGGGATCGGCACCGATCTCAGGCCTTGCCGAATTCGAGGACTCCAGTTCCGAGGGCGATGCTCCCCAGGTTCGGTAAGCAGCCAGGCCGGTGACGTCACGGACCACCAACGCGCTCCTGCTCCATGGACCCCGGCGGGCCGGCACCGCGCGGCTCGGGACCGTCGAGGCTGCTGCTCGCCGGTCAAAAATCGCCGATCCCGAGGACCCCGTATCAAGGCGGCCCCGGTTTTCAACTCGTTTTGTTACGACTACTGCTACCATCAGTGACGACTGACGCGGTTACCCGGGATTATACAGATGCATGTGCCATGTTTCCGGTGCTCGCCATGCAAAACAGCAGGCGCGCAGAACTCCATCGCCACAAATAGACATACCTCCGCGGCAGCAGTGGACTGCCGGTTCACGGCGCGCCGGGCAAGCAAGGCAGGACTGGCGGCAAGCGACGAAAGGGAAGGGAAGGGAAGCAGACATGCCCCGGCCGGCCGGTCTCCATCCGCAGCGACGCGTGGGGCTGGTGGCGTAAATGCGGGCAACGAAAAGCTGGAACAGATGACGACAGGATTATGTACTTGAGGAGTGGAGGGGACATTCAAAAGGTTTAGGACCCTCCGATCGCCCGTCCTGGTGAACAGTTGCGCTAGGGCTTTGTTCGAAATGAAGTACTCCTACTGCACACGGAGTACTCCGCTTTGTACTGTGCTACTGGTAGTGCTGTACTACGTGTCCTTGCTTAACTTTACGTCGCCTTTTAAGTTGTCGTATGAGAAATTTGTTTAATTTGGATTTGTATGTCACGAAAATATTGTGTTGACAATTTGAAAGGAGTTGATGTTATATTTAAATTGATTACGTTACATTAGTCTGTATTGAAAAACATTTATTCCGATTATTGAACCAGACACTACATAGTTCCTTATACAGAAATCACTCCAGTTCCGTTACTCTAACTCTAGTCTCTCGGCCACGACAGGAGTACTACTACTACGTCTAAGCCTGGTAGCTAAACTACGCACGGCAAGACCAACGTGTAGTACTCTCGACTTCTAGTGCACTGCTGGCCGGCAGGCACTGTAGCGCTACGAACAAAAGACGGGGCTACTACAGCGACTCCGTCGTGGTGGTCACAGCTGGTCCGTGCCGCTTGCCAGGACAGGACCCCGATCCGTGGCAATGCCCGGCCCACGCCGATCCGAACCGCCACCCACCACCGCCTGTGCACCGTGTACTTCACCGGCGAGGGGTTCTGTTGCCGAGTCAACCGGCCGTACGCCGCAGCCTACTTTCTTGCCGATCTTCTCTTTTACAGATGCTGTTGTACTATAGCTTCGATCCAATCAAGAGAACGATCCAAGGTAGTACTTAGTAAGGGCTTCTTTTGAACACAATATTTTCATAAAAATTGTCTCAAAATTTCATAAAAATCAATTTGATTTCACAAAAGAAACGTAGAAATAAAAAAAAATTCTTTCAATTCAAAGGAGACATAAAAGATAAGGTGAACTGCGACAATGATCACATGAACGGAAGAAACTTAAAAACTATTTTACATATGTTATCAACTTTGATATACTCCTATATAAGATGCAAGGAAGCAGAATGGACAAGCAGGAGGAAGTACCACTCAGGCGTAGCACAAGGAATTCGGCTAGGAACGACGAGCACACACTGGAGAAAGCGGAGCGGGCTGCCATGATCCGAAACCTGGAGGCAAAAGGTACATCCAACTCAATTCTCTCTTTCAGATTCTTGTATTTCTTCTAATATAGATAAATTAGGAGTGTATATGAAAAAAGAGAATGATTCAATTAAATAATCAATTAATTCTATAAAAAATGCAGAAATTGATATATTAGAAGCGCAAATTAATAGAACTAAAAATAATAAAAACAAACCTATAATAACAGAATATAGCTCTGATGAAGAAGAACAAAGATTAGATGCAATTCTCGGCCACAAATGTGGTAATCAAAATGAGAATATGCAAGACTCGGATTATGATCATATATTAAATGACATTAATCCAGTATCACACAAGAAAAAAATTTGGTACAGCCAAAATTAAAGTTGGCAAACAAACAAAAATAAAATCATCAAATACAACGTGTATCCAATGAAAGGAGTTTTCTGGAATAGCAGAGGTCTTGGAAACTTGGCTAAACATAGATGTCTGTCAGAAATGGTGAAAGAAGAGCAAATTGATATTATTGCTCTATCTGAAACAGGGAGAGATGAATTTTCAGATACAATTCTTAAAAAATTTAGTGGAGGTCGGGATTTTATTTGACATAGCATGGCACCGCATGGAAGATCCGGGGGTATTTTGTTGGGGATTGACCTAATTGTTTATGATATTAGAGCCATAGCTGAAGGAGATTTTTATGTCAAATTTATGCTTAGGCATAAAAAAGATGAATTTAAGTTTGCGCTATACACGGTATATGGACTAGCGCAATTACAAGATAAAGAAGCATTTCTTGTTGAAATGGCAAACATTTGTTCCTGAGAATCACTACCCTACATTATAGGAGGTGGCTTTAATATCATGAGGTCACCGAATGAAAAGAACAAAGGTCAATTTGACCCCAAATGGCCAAATATTTTTAATGCCATCATGGAGGTCCTAGATCTCAAGGAGATCATTATGTCAGGACGTCATTATACGTGAGAAGGGCCCGGTGATGATCCTACCTATGAGAAATTAGATAGGATTTTAGTAAGCACTGAGTGGGAAAATAAATACCCACTAGCTGTAGTAGAATCACGAGATAGAAATAAATCTGACCATACACCTCTCATTTTAAACACGGGTTCTTCTACACCCAACAATAAACAACCAGTTTTTAAGTTTGAGAGAGGATGGTTTTTGTGAGAAGGTTTCATTGATATGGTCGCTAATATATGGCGATCCGAGAATCGTGGCACAACTACCATGGAAAGGTGGCAAAATAAAGTAAGGAACCTTCGTAAATATTTAAGAGGTTGGGCCAAATATACTGCAGGCGAAAAAACTCCTCTCTATGATAGAAACTATAGATAAAAAGGCAGAAGAAACCGGTCTGTCGGATAATGAAGTAAATATGAAACATTACCTCAAGGAAAGATTAGTTTGCTTACTAAGAGAAGAGGAAATAAAATGGTATGAGAGGGCAAAGATTAAAAACCTCTTTCAAGGTGATGATAATACTAAATTTTTTCATTTGGTCGCCAATGCAAAACATCGCAAACAGCATATATACAAGCTAGAACAGGGAGATAGAATAATTACGGGAGATATGGAATTGAAAAATTATATAACTAATTATTATAAAAGACTTTTTGGACAATCACCGAACAATAATTTTATATTAGATGAAAGTCAAATAGAAGATATTCCTCAAGTTCGCAGGGAGGAAAATGATATGTTAGTATCTCCATTCACTGTTCAAGAGGTTAAAGAGGCAATATTTCAAATGGAGCATAATAAAGCTCTAGGACTAGATAGTTTCCCAGCAGAATTTTATCAAGTCTTTTGGAAAGTTATCAAATATGATTTAATGTTGCTCTTCGAAGAATTTCAGGAAGAGCAATTGCCTCTATACTCCCTAAATTTCAGGATCATTACGCTTCTACCGAATATTTAAGAGTCTACACAAATTCAACAATATAGACCAATATGTCTCCTAAATGTCAGTTTCAAAATTTTCACTAAAGTGGCCACTAACAGAATTAATAGAGTGGCACAAACGGCAGTAAGTGCATACACAAACTGCCTTCATTCCAGGTAGAAATATAATAGAAGGTGTAGTGATTTTACATGAAGCTATTCATGAGTTACATTCTAAGAAACTTGATGGAGTCATTCTAAAAATAGACTTTGAAAAGGCATATGACAATGTAAAATGGTCTTTTCTCCAACAAACCCTTAAGAATGAAAGGGTTTTCAACAAAATGGTGCAAGTGGGTGGAGAAATATATCACAGGGGCATTAGTTGGAGTAAAAGTAAATGATGAAATAGGTCATTATTTTCAAACTAAAAAAGGACTATGTCAAGAAGACCCTCTTTCGCCCATCTTGTTTGATATAGCAGTAGTTATGCTAACGCTCTTAATAAAAAGGGCTAAAGATTCGAACCAAATAACGGGGGTCATACCACATCTAATAGAAGATGGTTTATCAATTCTACAATATGCGGATGACATTTTTATGGATCACAACTTGGATGAAGCAAAAACATGAAACTCTTACTAAGTGTCTTTGAGCAATTATCAGGACTAAAAATTAATTTTTATAAAAGCGAGATTTACTGTTATGGTAAGGCAAAAAGAGTTTGAAAGTTAATACACTGAACTCTTTGGGTGTGACATGGGGGAATATCCTTTTAGATATTTGGGTATACCGATGCACTATATAAAACTCCACAATAAAGATTGGAGAAATATCGAAGAAAAATTTGAAAAGAGATTATCGAGTTGGAAAGCCAAACATTTATCATATGGAGGTAGATTAATCTTTCTAAATTTAGTATTAAGCAGTCTACCCATATTCATGATGTCCTTCTTTGAAATTCCTAAAGGAGTTTTAAAGAAACTCTGATCAATATAGATCTAAATTTTATTGGCATGGAGAGAAGGACAAAAACAAAAAGAAATACCGATTAACAAAATGGGACATATTATGTCGTCTCAAAGATCAAGGAGGACTTGGAATCATGGACTTAAAAAGCCAAAATATCAGCCTGCTAAGCAAATGGATAATAAAATTGCTTATCGAAGAAGGAGCATGTCAATCTTTACTCAGAAATAAATACTTGAGATCAAAGTCCCTAACACAAGTTCAAGCAAAGCCAAACGACTCTCATTTCTGGAAGGGTCTTATGAAGATAAAAGAACAAGTTCTGTCATTTGGTACCCTTAATGTTAATAATAGATTACAAACAAGATTTTGGGAAGATACCTGGTTAGGAAACCGTCCATTTAAAGAATTATATCCCATAATCTATAATATTGCGAGCCAAAAGCAAGATACAGTTGCTAACATAATGAAAACAACACGTCTGGATATTACATTTCGAAGGTCTTTGGTGGGAAATAAACTCTAGAAATGGCATAACCTAGTAGCCAAAGTATCCTTAATAAGGATAAATAACGAGAAGGATAAGTTCATATGGAATCTACAGAAAAACGGATAATTTACAGTTTGATCAATGTACCTCCGTTTGATGGATTATAATATTCCTTTCAACCATAAATTAATTTGAAGAATAAAGATTCCATTAAAAATTAAGATATTCCTCTGGTATCTTCAAAGAGGGGTAGTTTTAACAAAGGATAACTTAGCAAAGAAAAATTGAAATGGCAGCCAAAAATGTTGTTATTGTAATCAGAATGAAACCATTAATCATTTATTTTTTGATTGTCACCATACTAGGACAATTTGGTGTGCCATTTTCATAGCTACCGGGTTAACCCAACCACAGTCTATATCTCATATGCTTGGCAATTGGCTAGCAAATTTTAGTAAAAAAGAGAAAAAAAATAATTCTGGTTAAAACCTCGGCTTTATGTTGGGCAATACGGAGATGTCGAAATGATTTTGTCTTTGAAAATTGCAGACATTCTTGCTTTATGCAGTTAATTTTCAGAGAAACATACTGGATGGATTTTTGGGTGTTATTGCAGCATGATGATAGAGCTAAAGAGTCATTTAAGACGACCAACAGAAATATAGAAACTGCTGTACTTGAGTTATTTGCTTCTCATAGATGGAAATTTAATAATAGACTTTGTTAGATTTAATTAATATTTTTCCCTCCATTCATTCATCAGCTATAATGCTGATTCTTATCAGGTTTAATAAGCTGTATGCGAAAATGCAGAGGCGAGAATGTAATTCTGTTGTCACAAAAATATACTCCTACTTACAGTAGCTAATTAAACAAAAGAAAACTTGGAAGCATCGATCGTAGAAGGGATACCGAGGCAGCTACGTACTCGCGCTGGCTGTTTCTGTTGCGTCTTGGGAAAAGCACGGGACAGCGATCCAGACCGGTCGCCATCCGGGTCCTCGTCGTTTCTCTATCTTTCTTTCACACGACGATCCATCGCAATTGTCCCCGCGCTCCGGAAACGGACGTGAGCGACGGCCGCGTCGCGTTGCCGGAGAACCTGACTAACCGCGATGGAACGCCACTTAATTACGCTGCCGGGGACAGCGACATATCAACTGGAGTAGCTGGCGGTCAGCATTCGGCACGGGCGGCCTCGACGCGCGGGGGCGGGCGGTGCCGGAAGACCCGACCTCCGCTCCGCGCACGGCGGCTCCGGCGGTGGATCCAACGAGAGGAAGGAACGGAGGCGCACGCACGCAATCGTGGCACTGATAACCGTGCAGATGCGGGCGCACAGATTGACCCCAGGATTTGTGGTACTACTGGAGAGTGGAGTAGTATAATTCACTTTTCAAGTCATTTTTCCTCAAGTTTTCACGTAAGCGTCACCTTGGCATTTCTTTCATCAAAAATATTTTTACCCCCACGAACTTCTGCCAGGGTCGATCCGGACCGGACCATCCAGCGCGGTGTGGTAGTTCGTCGCGTGCTGCAGAATACCATAGCCCACAGGCAGACGAATGGTCCTCCTCTGCTTCTGCCATTTGCAGCTACACGTTTGTTGCTTTGTTCATTTGGAGAAAAAAAAAAGTGGATGCCCTGCGTATACCTCCAACCTAACACGCATCACAAACTCGTATGTCGTGTTTGCAAAACTCGAGCCGGCTGTCCGACCCCGCGCACAGCTTGCTTGCTAAATCTTCTCCGGATTCAGTTCGTCCCGGGGCTGGAAACGGCATGATCGCGGAAGATGAGGGTGAGTTGTTGCAGGGATGAGAGATGGATCGGTGAACAAGCCACATGATCCGGTCTATGCATTTCGAGTCAAGGTTTGCTTGCATGCATGCTCCATTTTTACATGCCTGCTTGCTTTCTACTACTAGTACATGCATCCGTTCGTGGCTTGCTTGGTTAGTGTACTCCGCAGTACATGTTCTGCAGTTATCGAATCATTTGTTACTCCCTCCGTAGGAGAGAAGCTTATTTTTAAATTTTATTGATCACAAATTTAACTAATAATTTTGATAAAATTAAATATTTTTATAATATAAATTATATATTATAAAAATATTTTTTAATAAATTTAAAAAGAACAAATTTTAAATTTTAAATTTAATCAAATATATAAAAATTATTAGTCAAAATTGTAGTCAATAAAAAATAAAAATAAACTTCTACGGGGAATCTACGAGCAGGAAGTGTATCAAAACCAGCTCCACTGCAAAACGGACACGGCCAAAAAAAAAAGAACGAAACTAGTACTGCTGATGAGGAGCGTCTCACCGCTGACCGCTGCATGGCCGCACCCCACCGACAGTAGAAAATCCGCTCGCCGGCATGCGGGGCCG
This sequence comes from Zoysia japonica, assembly GCA_001602275.1. Taxonomy (NCBI): domain Eukaryota; kingdom Viridiplantae; phylum Streptophyta; class Magnoliopsida; order Poales; family Poaceae; genus Zoysia; species Zoysia japonica. The sequence goes on along the minus strand of BCLF01000020.1, from coordinate 2,407,657 downwards.
GGCCGGTGTTGGGTGCACGTGTCACGAGCACCATGAAGCAAGCCCTCGGGCGCGGCTGTTCGCTGTTCGCGCGGGCGCGGCGGATCCGGTCGGCCCGCGGTTCCACTGGGCTGCTACTGCAGCGGCAGCGGGCTGTTCGCGTCTCTCTCTCTCTCTCTCTCTCTCTCTCATCTCACCAGGAGGGACGGCCGGCCAAAGGACCTTGCCATAACTCCGCTACTGTGCCGCTGTCGCCGCGCGCACTCCACCACCTGCGTGCTGCCTCCCCCTCGCCGCCGTCGAAAGACAGGAAAGATTCGAATTTTTCGGGCTCCGGCCCGTTTCCGAAGATCGATCCTGTTTCTCGCCGGTGCTGTTCGTGGAGGGGGGAGTTGTTGAAGCGGCGGTGCGCCGCCCTGATGTAGATTTCCGATTTTTCCGGTCAGTGCTAACGTCGTGCGCGGAAGTCCAAGTCGCAGCAGCAGTTCTGGTGTTCCACGATCCGCCGGTCGGAAGCCATGCGCGTGGGTGAGAGAGGTATCGCGGCTTCGCTCCAGTTGCTTGCTTTTCGTTCAGTCGGTTGCGTGGGGCGGTTTGGTTCTTCACTTCTTCAGCTTTTCGTGGGGAGTCTGATTGAAGGAGGATGTGGTGGTGACAGGTTCCCGCGGCGGACAGTGATCGCATTTTTCGGCGGAAGAGGAGGAGGCTATGAAGGAGGCGGCCGAGGAGAGGGGCCTTGACCCGCAGCTGTGGCACGCCTGCGCCGGCGGCATGGTGCAGATGCCCCCAGTGCGGTCCCGCGTGTACTACTTCCCTCAGGGCCACGCGGAGCACGCGCAGGGCGGGGGAGGGGGTGGCGGCGCCGCGGACCTCGCCGTCGCGGTGGGGCCGCGCGCGCTTCCGGCCCTCGTGCTCTGCTGCGTCGCCGGGGTGCGGTTTCTGGCTGATCCGGAGACCGACGAGGTGTTCGCCAAGATCCGCCTCGTGCCGGTCGCGCCCGGCGAGGCGGACTTCCGGGACGAGCACGATGAGCTCGGTGGCGACCCCGCGGAGGCCCGGGACAAGCTGCCCTCCTTCGCCAAGACGCTCACGCAGTCCGACGCCAACAACGGCGGCGGCTTCTCGGTGCCGCGCTACTGCGCCGAGACCATCTTGCCCAAGCTGGACTACCGGGCCGACCCGCCGGTGCAGACGGTGCTGGCCAAGGACGTGCACGGGGAGGTGTGGAAGTTCCGACACATTTACCGGGGCACGCCGCGCCGGCATTTGCTCACCACGGGGTGGAGCACGTTCGTCAACCAGAAGAAGCTCGTCGCGGGGGATTCCATCGTGTTCCTGCGCACGGAGCACGGCGAGCTGTGCGTTGGGATACGGCGTGCGAAGCGGGTGTCCTTTGGTGGCATGGAGTGCATGTCAGGGTGGAACGCTCCTGGCTACGGGGCCTTTTCGGCGTTCATGAAGGAGGAGGAGAATAAGCTGATGAAGGGTGCTGGTGGGTACACGAGGGGTAGGGGGAAAGTGAAGATTGCGGATGTTGTTGATGCTGCGAGTCTAGCGGCGAGGTGCCAGCCGTTTGAGGTGGTGTACTACCCCAGGGCTAGCACACCGGAGTTTGTTGTGAAGGCAGCTTTGGTGCAGAATGCGATGAGGATCCAGTGGTGCCCTGGGATGCGATTCAAGATGGCATTTGAGACAGAGGATTCCTCAAGGATCAGTTGGTTCATGGGGACAATAGCTTCTGTTCAGGTTGCTGATCCAATCCGATGGTCAAACTCGCCGTGGAGACTTCTTCAGGTTTTACTTTGATCTTATCTCAAAGATACTTACTGTCTGTCATACTACACTGTAGACATCAAATTCATACGGTTTCACTTATGAAGTACTAATGTGACCTGGATCGTTCAAAAATTAACAATTCCTATGGAACTATTGATTCTGGACAATTTTGCAATAGTAATAGATCACTCAAAAGGTGATACTGCTTGAGATGCTCCTATTGACACTAGTTGCCGCATCCAAAACTGAGCAAGGCCCCGTATTGTACTCTCATGTGTTGTACTAGCTTTCAGTGTGGGCCATGTGAAGTCACTGAAGCAAATTACTGGCCAACTTCCTATTCGAAATCGAATAGCCGTGGCATAATTGGAGAAATAAGTGGCAGGAAAAGAAGCCACAAGTCTTTGTTAGACTAGGATGGGAAAAATTGTATGTAATTCTTAGCTAAAGAATGAATAAGATTTCAAATGTGATGGTCACAGCGAGAAAAAAAAAGAAGGTGCTTTTGAATTCAGCATAGTTAATCGATCTTCAAAAGGACCAAATTACTTCCCTATACTACCTTTTTCTATAGTGGGCAGTTAGACTAGTTTTGCTACTGAGTGTCCTGGATATTGGGCTCAGCAACTAATTTTGTTGTCTATGTTTATGGGAGCTTATCTATACATTATTGATTCTCCTATGTGCTGGTTGAAAGTTTAATGTAGTAAATAAACTGATATAAATTCTTCCACAAGCATCCATGTATAATCAATAGATTCCTTGGTCCTGAACACTTGAATCAATTGGTCCTTCTCTATTTCATGGTTGTACCCATGCCTTTATGATCAATCTCCTGAAGTTTGCTAGGTGATCTATTAATGCAATATATAGTCAGCATTGTACAGCTGTACCTTGACAAAATGCATGTGAACTAAACCTTTAATAAGATTGCTCTAGCATTAGTTGAGCCTGAATGTACTACCACCATTTTCAGAAGTATCCAAGGACTCTCTTGCCGTGATACACTGTTTCACCGGGCAATATAGGAATGTAAGTGGAGGTGTCTTAGTTGTCTATTAAGTGAGATTGGAAGCTTATCGTTTTCCAATGTCATTAGTTCTAGCAGATATAAAAAGAATTTTCTATGAATCGTAAGAGATAATAGTACCTGCAAATTCGGTATAGTAAGTATTGTTTGATATATTTGTTGTCCTTATTAGCTCTTAACACAAGCACACTTTCTTTGTTGCTTGAACTTTTCTCTACACCTATCTCATGGTTGCAATTTATTTGTAGGTAACCTGGGATGAACCAGACTTGCTGCAGAATGTGAAATGTGTAAACCCATGGCTTGTGGAGCTCGTATCTAGCATTCCACCAATTCACCTGGGACCATTTTCTCCACCTAGAAAGAAGTTGCGGGTGCCCCAACATCCTGACTTTCCATTCGATGGTCAGCTGTTGAATCCGATTTTCCGCGGCAACCCACTTGGTCCAAGCAACAGCCCCCTTTGCTGTTTCCCGGACAACGCCCCTGCAGGCATACAGGGAGCCAGGCATGCTCAATTTGGTTTATCCCTAACAGATCACCAGCTTAACAGGCTGGGCCCTGGTCTGTTCCAAGGCGGTGGTTTTAACCGACTTGATACAATCACTCCGTCTTCTCGGATATCCAAGGGTTTTGTTATCAGTAGTTCACCAGTCCATGAGAGTGTCTCTTGCTTGTTGACAATTGGCACACCTCAGGGTACAGAAAAATCGGATGACAGAAAGAAACCCCACATCATGCTGTTTGGAAAGCCTATTCTTACCGAGCAGCAGATGAATTCTCGAGGTTCAAGTGAAACACTCTCCCCTAACACTACTGGAAATAGTTCCTCTAATGGCAGTGTGCCAAAGGCAGCAAATGTATCTGACGGTTCTGGTTCATCCATTTGCGTTGGTTTCACGTCCCAAGGTCACGAGGCTTCTGAGCTTGGGTTAGAAGCTGGGCACTGCAAGGTATTTATGGAATCTGAGGACGTTGGTCGAACCATTGATGTATCTGTCTTTGCGTCATACGAAGAGTTGTATGGTCAGCTAGCTGACATGTTTGGAATTGAGAAGGCAGAAATAATAAGCCAGCTTCGCTACCATGATGCAGCTGGTGCAGTCAAACATGCTGGTGATGAACCATTCAGGTTAGCCTGTTCCTAATATCTGTGGGTTGTAATGCTTACTTTTTTTTTGCATAGGTGATTGTGTATCTAACTCATTTGTTACAGTGACTTCATGAAAGTGGTACGAAGGCTCACCATAATTGAGGGCAGCGAGGGCAGGCTGCAGAAACCTCTCATGGAATGTGTGGTCGAGCAGGTATGATCGGATGACCCTTCGATGCCTCAATCTGAAGCCTGAAGAAAGTTAATTAAACTTAGAACGAAGGAATTCTTACAATTTCATATGTATGTTGTTTGAGCTGTTAAGCAGACTTATGATGTTTGTTCAATTGTGAGGAAAGCCTCGGTAAGGGCTCTCATCAGTCACGTGCCTTAGTCGTTGTGTGATACTTTGTTGTGGTTGGTTGTGATGTACTACTTGAGTTGAAGTTCACAAATAACTCTGATAATTAGCGTGAAATAAAGTGCGTGTTGTGCGGAACTGCTACTCAAGGCGAGTGACATTATTCTGGTTTATGTTTACGGATCACGCATCATGTGACGTCAATTTTAGTAATACCTGCTGTTTACGCAAGGATGTGCTGTGAGATGATGCCAATGATGATTCTCAAAAAAAAACAAATGGAGACGATGCCAATGATCTTATGCTAAAATTTCTTACGCCTACATCTGGACTGATAACTGTCCATCTGAATCGGCCACTGAGGAATTGACTCCTTCGACAGGTAAATTTGCAATGCAAGAAAGTTGAACCTGAAAGACTGAAAGCCTCACACTATTCTTTGCACTGGTTCAAAGACATGTACAAGTGTTCACGGAACGAGCATTTGCTCCCTTTTTTTCCCCCTGCGGAAGCAAAGTGCAAGAATTCAATGTGCATGAAGACATTTTGATCAGGGTTTACAAAACCGATCAAAATCGGCTGGTTTTTGCTGTTTTTAATGAAACCGGTTCGGTTCGGTTTTATCAGACGATCGGCTTTCGCTTTAAAAATTTAAAAAAATTGAAAAATTGAAAAAAATTCGAAATACCGAAAACCGATAAAACCGTTGGGTTTCAAATTTTAAAATCTGTTACTGTAGCAAACCAGTGAAATCGGTCGGTTTACTGTAACAAATTGTTCAAATTTTAAATTTTCAATTTAGAGCGGTTTTTGATCGATTTTTCTGATTTTTGACAGTATTAACGGTTTAAATAAAATAATAAACCCTGCACATGATACGATTTCTGAAGCTTGCGTATAGGTTGGCATGAGCTTCTGCGGCAGCGGGATCTTTGGGTGCGTTTGGATGTGACCGCTCGCTAAGATTTGGTACGCCCGTATGCGTCCGCGCGCTGGCGAGCGATTTTAGCGTCACCGTCTCACCTGCGTTGGCAAAGAAAAAAAAAACTGCGCTACTAGTTGCATGGTTGGTGAGTCAAATGTTAGAAAGATTTAAAACGAGTAGCAAATCAACATTGACACGCGTGGGCATGCCAATTTTTAGTGTAAGGAGCATCAGCTTCGATCCAAACCGCCCGCCACAGCGTTTTTCGCTCCGCGGACGCGAGGTCATGCCGGTGCCGGCCGCGCACGCGCACATGGCATGCGAATGGCAAGGATTCCTCACGAGACCTTTCGACGAAAATGCCGCATTTCTTGTGAATCCGCACGAGGCGCGCGACAGCTGATCTGAATTTCCGCGTGAGGCGCCGGAATACCAGAGCGATCGAGAGGGCAGAGAGCCAGGGTGGCCACGACCCACAAGCAGTGACGGAACTGACGAAAAATTTAGGGGGCTGATCAATCCGTTCCATCGTAGTTTGCTTCATCTCAGCGAGGTAATCTTAATCTTAGGTTGTTTGCTTTATGTACGTCGCTGCGATTTTTTATAGCAACCGATGTGATATTAATGTATTGCCTATTGCAGTTCACGACTTAAACAAAACGACAGAGTTTAACGAGATCATATCTTTTGTCTTCTCCACACCATCGGTGCCGCCACTTAAAAGAGCTTGCACCGTGAGGCTCATGTTAGTAAAGATAGGTTATTTTTTGAATCGATGGATGGGCTTAAAATTTTCAAAATAAATTAAATCTCTCTTCATCACTACAAGAAAAATATTTTTTCACTAAAGTAATTGATCTTTATACGATGTTACTCACTATAAATATTTTATAAAAAAAACTTAAACATACTTGATAAAAAATTAGTTACTATATGTATATAATTAAAAAGTATATATATTGAACACTAAAATTATATACTCCCTCCGTAAAAAAAAATTAAGAACGATTCAAAATTTGTGCCGCAAAAGTGTCGTTCTGCGTCTCAGCGGACCCACGTCTGAATGAAAGCTTGCGCCTCAGCGGACCCACGTCTGAACGAAAGTTTGGCTTCTAGCCACTAACTCCACTCACACGTCCTCCTCTCTTCTCGCGCAGCACCCTCTCTTTCTTTCCATGGCCTGGACCCTCTCTTTCCTCACAATGGCGTAGCTCAAGCACAGTTCGCGCTGAGGAGCACAGCAGCCGTCTGGTTCGGTTTGGCCGGTTTACTGGTTTTTATTTTAAATTTTTTTAAAATTTTGAAAATTTAACGGATTTTAAAAAAAAAATATGTAAAAAAAAATTAGATAAAAAATTATGATTTTTGGTGGAATCTTTTTTAAAAAATTTTAAGATTTAAGTGTCCAAAAAATTCAGAAAAGTAAATAGGCAAAAGTAAAAAACTTATCTTATCCTCTCCGCACTTCAGAAGCTCCCATTCGCATCCGTAACCACTCCCTCTCGCCGTCCGCGACCGTCCACCTCGCGTCCGCTGCCATTCGCCCCTCCGCCGCCGAAAACCGGTGCCAGAGCGCGGCTAGCCGGGCGATAACGCCGGTAAGCCGGTCGGCTCCGCGGGCGCAGC
>BCLF01000020.1:2378780-2400349 GCA_001602275.1 Zoysia japonica | reverse complement strand
GGGCCAGCGGCTAGCCGACCGGCTAGCCCGGTTAGCCGGTCGAAATCGGCAGTAAGTCGGCCGATCTAGCACGATTTCGGGCAAAGGAGGTGAGGTCCTGTCTTTTTTCATTTTTTCTTCAAATGTTGAGTGATTTGCTTAGTTCTAATGTTTTCTTCAATGCAGTATGGCGGATCAACCGGATTCGGTTTAGGAACACAAAGAGAATGTGTACCCCGAGTTTCGTTGTAAGTATTGTAAGAGCGTGAAGAGAGGGGGTGGTGCCACGAGATTTAAGCAATATTTGACACATCGGGGCAGCAATGTGGTGGGTTGTGCTCACGTTCCTGTCGAGGTGCGGGAGTATTTCCGTCGGGAGCTTGATAAAAACGCGGAGCGGAGGAAAGAGCGAGCTAGACAGGCCTTGAGACAGCAAAATGTTGCAGCTCAAGGCAATGTGATTGTGGAGGATGATGAGGACCTGCAGGCTGCCATGCGGCTATCTAGAGAGGAGAGGAATTCCGACAGCGACAGCGTATGCATGGTGATCAGTTCGAGTAATGGTTGGTGGTTCGTCGGGTGCAGGTGTTTCCTCGGGTGCAGGTGGTTCCTCAGGTGCAGATGGTTCCTCTCAAGGTGTATATGGTTCGTCTCAAGGTGCAGGTGCTTCCTCTCTAAGCACGCAACCAACGACCACATAAGTGTACCAATGGCAGAATATCGAATTTTATCACATGTTGCGCTCACAATAGGAGACAACTTCCGCTTGGACGGGTTAAACTTAGAATGAATTCAATGCGAAGTTGCTCGCCACTAGAGGAATTCAAATAATGTCAAGTGATAGTGCGACATGGCTTATTTTGATTGGAATACAATTCCAATGTGAAGTGTCAACTTTGTGTATGAACTTTATGTATCAAATATAGATTGCATTGGTATGGATATATTATTAAATTATGTATTTATTATCCATTGATAAAGTATATATTGTGTAAATGTATCGCAAGAATTTAGAAAAAGTCATGTCGAATTTTTTTTGGATTTTTTTCTATCTTTTCCGGATTTTACAACTTTTTTTCGGTTTTTTATTTTGTTGACTGGTTTTTCGTCGAAACTGGTCGGTTTTCAGCCAAACAGACCGGTTTACTGCCGCAACGGTTTCTCCAGAAACCAGCCGGCTAGCCGGCCAAACCGGCCGGTTTACCGGTAATATCGACCGGTTTACCGGTTTGAAAACCGGTGAACGCCGAAATTTTGAATTTTGAATTTTGACCGGTTTTCGGACTGGTTTTTCAGGTTTTTCTGAAAACCGAAATATCGGCCTGGACCGGTTTTTTCGCATCAAACGGTTTTCTGAACCCTGGCCATGGCCCGGCGAAACAGAGGCTCGGCGACAACCACGATCTGCGCGACGGTGACGGCCACGAGCTCGGCGGCGTCATCATGGGCGGCACGGCGGTGTCGGGGCGGCAGCTCTCCGGCGCCCATGCCCCGCCGTGGCACCCCCTTCGGCGACCCCCCCTTGTCGTGCCCTCGACGAGCTCCCCCTTCGTCGCCTCTGCCCCGCCATTGCACCTGCCCACCCGACGCTGACCTTGGCGAGACGAGTTCCTCCCGGTCCCCGGCGAGACGAGCCTCGCAGCTCCTCCTCGATTCGATGGCGGCGGCAGCGGACGAGCTCTCCGAGGTGGCGGCCACCGAGCGGAGCGAGCTCTCTGAGGTGGCGGGCACCCCGTCCGTCTCAACCCTGGCGAGCTCCCCCTCCGGCGCCCAACGAGCGAGCCCGTCGGCGCCCCCGACGCGCCGTCTTGCCCTCGATGAGCTCGCCCCCTGCCATCAGCGCAACTACGGAGGAAAGGGGAGGGGAGGAACAAGAAGAAAAGGCTCAGCCGTAGTGTACGCTGGTTGCATTAACGAGGGGCAGCAGGGTCAAATTGTTACTGCGTTGGTTTCTCTGCTCGTTTCTAAGGATGCGTTTGGTTGAGCATCGATAGGGATAGGATGACTTCATCTCTTATGGTGTTTGAATGGAAGGATGAATTGATGGGATAAATTTATCTATAAAGATGTTTGGTTGGATGGATAATAATATAAAAAGAGATATGATTACTTTTACAGCATCTAGGCGAGGTTACCTCCTTCAGTGATGTACAACACACAATACATAGTAATATTTCAATAATAATAATAACCAAATATTATAATTACATTACATTAGATTAATCAAGTCTGATAATTACATATTAGAAATAGACAAGTCTAATAATTACATATTAGTAATAGTCAAGTCTGATCATACTTAATCAACCTAACACATTCATAATTAGTGAGTCGATGTGCACATTACAAAATACATGTCGTGCACATACATAATTAGCATGTGCCTATGACAAAAGTACAAAATCTCCTCTCAGACCAACAGATCATAGTTATCAATGCAATGTTTCATGGGTATATACCAAAAGCATCAAAAGACCTCATTGACCAACAGATCCTAGTTTCTAGGAAACTTCTCAGTGATGAAGCCCACAAACCAATCAATCTTACCATCAAATGGCAGATTGTAGAATGCCCTTCCAATGTGAGGATTAGCAACCAAATGAGCATAATAGAAAGAGACATGCGCACTAGTAAAACTTAGAAGGCTTTTCAATACAGAATACAAATCTGGAGGAAGATCCATGTCACTCCTAGCAAGCTTTTCTATAGCTGTAGCAAGCCTATCAATTCCAGCTGTGAATGGTCCTACCAGCAGGTCAATATCTGTAGTACTAGTAGTTTTAGCCCTTTTGTTTGGTCTAGTGGAAGAGGATGATGTACCTTGTTCATCATTATTAGCAGTAGTAGTTGTAGGAGTTGTAGAAATAACATTGACATCATCATTGCCTCCTTCTAAATCAGCTTTAGTTTCAATATCAACACCTAGCGGTTCACTGGATCCCTTGGCATACTTTCCAGTTGCCATGGTACTTAAGAAGAGTGTATCAATTTCATCATAATGCTCAAGAGGCTTGTTGAAGAACTCAGCATTACTAATATTTTTCCGTCCTAGCAAGAAATTTCAGCACCAAATTTCAGAAAATTAGCAGCAATATTAAATTTACAAGCAATAGAAAGAAAAGTCAGTACATACTGCAACATAGTCAGCACAGTGCTCATCACCAAGTGTTATAATGTGATTTTCTTCATCCCAACCAGATCCACTCACATTTTTCAGCCTAAGTATCTTTGAATACCTTCTCTGCCATGTTCTCAAGTGATTTTTCACATTGTCTCCGATGTACCTAGCCTTGAAATGCTCATTGATAGCTCGAGCACACATATTGAGATGCACTTTCTTGAATCCAGATGATGTTCTTGTGCCATTAGCTACCAACTCGCTAGGTGGCGCAGCATAAAAGAGGATCCTGCTGAATTCCATGTTACATGGCCACTGGCTTCACCTTCCTCGATGTTATCTACTTTTCCTGGAGGTCCCACATCCTGGCAACCAAAATTTGCCAATTGTAGCAGTACATAGGTCCATTAAAAAATTAGGTCTGATAAATTACAGCATTACATAAGTCTGATAAAAAAAAGACAGCAATACATAGGTCTGATAAAAAAATTACAGCACTACATAGGTCTAAAGATACTAATTTTCATAGTGGTTTTGACGATCTTGCCACATTTGATCCGCGATTTGCTGCCTGAAATTAACCATGAATGCATGTTCACTCGCTTGACCAGTTGATGATGAAGCATGGTTATGAATTGGCCAATTAGATTCTTCTATGATTATCTCATCACCACCATCCATTATGATCCAATTATGAATTATGCAACAAACTACAACAATGTCTACTTGAGTTGAAAATGGGAAAAAAAGAGTGGCATCATCAAGAATTTTGAATCTTTCCTTGAGTGAACCAAATGCACGTTTCACCGTGACACGAAGAGATGAATGCCTAAGGTTGAACAATTCTTTCTTATTTTGCACCGGATTACTCCCCCACTCATTCAAGTGATAATGAACACCACGAAAAGGGGGCATGAATCCTGGTTTTGCTCCGTATCCAGCATCAACTAGATAGAATTTGCCTAACATGTGAGGGACAAGTGTGTCACTTTCTTGTGCACTCACAATTGATTCAAAATTTGAGCTACAAAATTTATCTATTACCTTGTGGCACACGAAGGCCATTTTCATGTTCTAAAGCGTCTCTTAGTACTAGAGCATCATGTGATGTGCCCTCCCAACCAGCCAATACATAAGTGAACCGTAGATCAAAATCTACCGCTGCTATAACATTTTGAGTGGCATGGGACTTCCTACCACGAAAGGAAGGATGCTCGTACATGTGTACTATCTATAGCTCCAATACAATTTTATAGTATATTTCATAGAGTTAAAGGTTACATAGATATAATTCTATGTAATAAAGATAAGGATGAACCTCACACCTTAAAGTAAGGATTCCATCTTGGGTTTCTTGCTATCTTGCTTGGCGTCTCAAGTGAAGGAGGCTTAATAAGTTCATTCCGCAGCTCACCGATAGCATGAAGTACTTTGTTGAAATACTGACTAACGGTTTCACCTAATCTATCATAATTAGTAGCAATTAACTTATTTCTAAGGTTATGTCCCACCGTATTTAGGAACATAGCAACTTATTGCTCAACACACATATGTATAGTGTCCTCAAGTAAACCACGATCCCTAAAAACATTAAAAAACTGAAGAAACGCTCTCTGCCAAGTCTAAGCATGTTGATACATGTTGTATCATTCTTTCATATTTTGGTATTTAGGTACTCAATTCTCATCCTATCCCTTTCGGCCATTGGCCCATATGGAATCGATTCACCACGTTTTCTGTTTCTAGATGCAATAATATTAGCCATCATTAATAGAAACATATGTGCTGCAGCCACACAAGCCAAAATCTTCTTTGTTTTATCCATCTACAATACAATAACCACAGGAACAGAACCATATGAAGCACAAATAAGTAAAAAAAATCAGTGAAATTGAAACATATAGCAGCAAATTGACCTTTTCATTTTTACACACAAGCAGTCAATTGGTAAATGGGGGATTTTGGCTGCGTACCTTGTTCAGCACCGAAGAAACACAGTCGGACGGGCGGCGTTGGGCGTCGAGAGCAGGCTGGCAGGCGGCATTGGGTTCTAGCCGGTTTCCAGCGTCAGGCGGCCCCCAAAGAAGGGCGCGCAACAGAGTCCAGTGGCCGGCGGCGGAGTCAAGCAGCTAGCGCAGTCAACTGCCACGCGGAGTCGAGTGGACCACGGAGTCGGGCGGAGTTGAGCGGAGCCGAGGTGTTGGCTGTTGGGCGGCGGCGTTGGGAGACGAGATCTGAAGGGCAGCGGCGTCAGGCGTGAAGATACGAAGGGCGTCCGCTTGGGAAGAAGCGGCGGCGCAGGCTCCCAACGCGCATCGGCGCTGCAGCGACGTCGGAGGGCGGCGCGGCTTCTTGACGGCGAGCTGAAGCGTTGCTGGAGCCGTAAGGGCCTCAGGCGCGGTCACCAAAAGTGGCGCGCATTTTTTTGGTCTCCTTCGGCCTCATGGCGCGCAGAGCGGTGGGCAAGGGTGAAGATAAGGTTGGGAAAAGCTCACTCGCGGCTAGGTCAAAGACCAGCTCGTCCGCTCCTTTTTCAGAGATAAGGTCATCCGGCATCTTTAAAGCATATTCTTCTCTTGACCTTGACGCCGGTAAGTGACACTGAATCAAACATCGTTGAAACTGAGATATCCCTATCCTATCCTCTGATATCCACCGAATCAAACACATCCTAAAACGACAGATGTATTGAATCGAAGCAGCAGTTACAAAACCTTTAGTAACTAAATACTGCTACTTATATTTAGTAAATAATGATCATACTCATTAGTTACTAAAAATATATGTTCAAATAAAAAATAAAATTTTAATTATTATTTATCAATATTTAATGACCAAATTTTTTTATCTTTAAAACTCAGTTAAAAACTCTATTTGGCAACACCCCCCCACTGGGCTGTGTGAGCCTCCAGGCCTTCCACTTCACCACCGCGAAGAAGCGCAGCTGCGCAGGATGCAGTGGCAACGGCTCGGAGAGGAGCTTGTGTTTCTGCACTGTCCGTTCCAGTTCCAGCGTACCCATGTAACCCATACATTGCCAGCCATTAGCACAGTTCCTCCCCCGTCATATGTGACTCTTTGTTTAGGCACAGCGTACCCAAAAGCAGCCGGGTCGAAATATTGCTATCTAGCAAACCGACGCAGACGCTTCAGATCTCGGGTGCAGGCAGGCACGCAGCCTAACACGCCACGCATGCATGCCAATGGAAACGCTCTGCAGGGGCAACCTTTTCTTGAGGTCGATGATCACGACGAGACAGAACGCGACCTGTGTTGCTGAGCCGCCATTCGCAGCGGATTTCTGGCACGCTGCCCGGCTGCCGTTCTCCGGCCCGCTAAAATGATCGCCGCTTTGAATTTTCGGATGACATGGTACCTGGCCATCTGCCTCCGCCAGCGAAAGTTGGGCGGAAACAAGAAGCCGTACAAGGCCCAACTGTGGGGGAACGTTTCACACGTCTCAAAAAAAAAATGGAACAAAGTGGGGTTGGAGACTTGAAGCAGTTCTTTACTGTGCGAAGCGAAAAAAAAATTTTGTAACAGCTAAATGACATCAGATATTAATATGACTTAATCAATACTTATATTAATTACATATGATACTGTATAAATTAAAGTTAAGACCTGATGTCATATAGTAACGATGGGTAACCTTCTTTTATTTCTTCTTAGAGCACTCAGCTGTGACGCGACGCTTCTTAAAATTTGTAAGTCGAAGCGTCTCTCGGTGAAATCTGATTTCTTTGGGCCAAATTAGCTCCAACGCCAAGCCCTTTTTCTGTGCTGAAGCAGAAACGTCGATCTCGCCAAACAAAGATCAGGTAGCTCCGGGGTACGTACACTGACTGTAGGACAGCACTGTACCGGCCTTTGCGTGCGACGCACCCAATCTTGGTTGACCTTCAATCGCGCCGTACTAAAAACGAACAGAAAAGCCTCGACGGGTTGGCTGGGTTGAGCAGTACCGTTTGGGGCTAATCTCTCTGTCACATAAAAAGTAGGTTTAATTGATTGTGTTTCTTTTTTTAATAAGAATTTATATAAATTAGATTAATTTTAATAATATAAAATTTATATATTTAAATTTATTATAAAAATATTTTTATAATATATAATTTATGTGTTTATAAAATTTACTAATTTTTTTTTAAAATCATTAGTCAAAGAGAAGAATAAAGTTCAGTCAACAAATTTAGAAATAAAATTTTTGTGAGATACTCTCGTATAAAAGGAAGCACATGTCCTCGTGTACCTTCCTTGATTTTATTGATCCGTCTATCGCTCTAGCGCCTGTTCATGCCGGACTGCTTCGTGCGGATGCAGTGGCAGTACGTCGCACTTGATTCTACGTGCCGGTAAGTTGCGATGAACTTTTTCCTTTTAGATGCGTCGGCGTGTTGTTGGTCTGCTGGGTTAAGATGACGGGCAGATGTCGTCTTCAGCACTGTTTCAGCAAACCGGTCTCAAGCCGTGTTGATACAGCCTAGAACAAGCAGAGACAGAGTCTAGTTTACAAAAGATGCAGTGCTTTCCCGCTGCGCGCCTTGCTTTCGGAGCTTAGCTTTGCAGGATTCCTAATCTCATTTTATGAGCGATGCTTCCTACTTCTGGTACGGTTACGGGGAGGGCTTAAAGAAATTAAACATACGTTTTAGGATTCCTACGCGCGATATATTCGTACGAGCGATATATGACTACGATTTGATAGTTCAAAGAATCAGCAATTCAATAGGAATCCTCCCCTCGCCACTTCAAAGGGAAATATCCACCCCGGCTATGACAGTTTTTTTTTTATCCTATCCACCGTAGTTTTTTTTTTACTGCTCCATGCATAGTAGTTGCAGCGGCCGCATGTCAGTAGTCCTGCGTTACCTCTGTAACTAGGTCTCTGAAAACCGGTGAAAACAAATCGTTTTTTGTCTAAATCGATTCAGTCCGATTTTTATCAAAAATCGAATCTAAAACTGTAGTGAATTCGAATAGCGAACCGGTTTTTTGAGTGACCAAAAATCGGATCCAAGCCGGTTTCCAAAAACCCTGCAGACACAGAATACAAGTGCGGAGTATCTTTAATTGGCTCCTTGCAACCGAGGATGCAAAAAGAGAGACACACAAGTCCATTCTTGCCTTCCAAGGCTAGCTCCAGTGTGGAGCACCATGCCGGCATGCGCGCGGCGCGGATGGGTCCAAGAATTCTTTTGCCACTGGTGCTCCTCGTCACTACTCCTAGAGAGAACGTAGCTAGACTGCTCATGCGCCACACTCAACCCATGCGTGAAGGCGTGCGTAGCAATCAAAGGCGAGCGAGAGCAGTGAGTTGGCGCCGAAGGAGAGGAAGATCGATGGAGAAGACAAAATTAAACGTTGAGAGAAGATGCAAGGCCGGGGCCGCCTCACTGCAATCAAAACCAAAAGGCTGGAGGTCCCTAGTTGTTAAATGATCCGAAGGAAAGGGACACCGCACGGGGTGAAAAAACTGTGTAAACTGGCACGAACCCAAGAGTAGAAAGAAACCTGGAAATTAACCTCCAGAGTCCAGACATCCAAAATACTGATCCAATTTAAAACTTGGTTTCACTTTCACAAAACGTGATGATCTCTTGTGTTTCACGTGGCGTGGCTTTTGAAAAACAAACGCAAACCCTCAAGACAAGAGGTTGAGGACCTGAGGTCCCCTATCTGATGTACAGTATCGAGAATTACATGCGTGGATGCATGGCCAAACTGGGTCGGGTTCATGGAACGCGTCTCACTCGTGGAGGTCCTTGAAGGACCATATGATGCCTCTGTCGTTGCCCATGCATTGTGACTCAAGGGTACGCGTCCTAGAGGTCCCGAAATACCAGTTGTCACGGCCGGACGCATGGCCCACGTACTCGATCGGTCGTACTACGCGCGTACCGTGGCTAAGATCTTGGTTTGTCCGATAAATTTGTTGCCTACAGTAGTAATTAAAACTGCTTCGTCTCACCGATTTTGTTGCTTGCAAATTATACGATTGATATTAGGCAGGACAAAGCCGATGGTCACCTCTGCTGTACGAGAACGTACGTAGGAGCCATCCTGCTTTCTGAAGTTACTGCTCGTGTACTTTTTCCCCCTCGACCTAGGAGTATTTAGTTTGGACGATGAATGACAACGGATATTAGAGCTGACTTTTTTCTCTGAGCTTGCAAATTTGGATACTGATACATTGCGTATTACTCCCTCTGGTTTTAAAATATCGATACCGTTGACTTCTATCATTAACTTTGATCATTTGTCTTATTTAAAAAATTATTCAAATGTGTAAAATTTTGTTATTATTTAATTTATCATTAGTGAAATTTAAGTCACAACTAATAATTTTACACATTAAAGAAATTTTTTTGAATAAGACGAATAATCAAAGTTGATGTTAGAAATCAACGGTGTCAGTAATTTAAAATCGGAGAGAGTATAAGAAAGTCTAAGTTATACAATCAAACAACAAATTTTATAGCTCATCAAGTCGTCAGAACAATAAGATAAGCTTAGGGATCACTGCTCGGCAGTTGACTGACCAATATGCTAATAATCGAAAGGGTCACTTAATAACGAATACTACATGCTTGACAAGAGATTATAGTTTCTTATATGCTTGATTGGTCAAGACAAGACACATCATCGAAGAGCTACTACGTTATTGTTGTGTCACTCAGCGAAGAGTGATCAAAAGGGCCAACGTGATGCGTGGAAGCTTTGTTACTGCGAAACTCCGGCTGGTCGTTTAATAGGCGCGAGATCTATCGATGAGGCCGGGCGGGGGGTACGGTGCTGTCCTGGACAATGTTGATTCTTTCTGCTAGCTAACTCCACTGAAACGTTTGATTTCCTGTTCCCTGTTGCTATCGAATCTCTAATGCATGGGCAATTGATGTTTCCAAACGCAAAACTCAATAGTAGCACATATATCAGCAATCCAACACAATGACGACGAAGAAATCTTCAATTGTTACTCAGAGCCCAAAGGCGAAAGCAATGGCCAGCCAGCTTACCCTCGATAAACCAGCAGCTCGATCCATTCGCCAATGGCCCTACCAGAGCAACAAAGAAAGGTTTTAAATTTCGGTCCAAAAGGCCCCAAAGAAGGAACGTTTCAAACTATGCCGAGATTTGAGCGGCAAGACGGGGCCCTGGACTGCGTTGTTTACCCCAAAGGTTGCTGAACGAAACCCCTAAAATACCTTCAAAGCTCGCATGAAGGGCCCTACGTGTGTCGCCTTTGATTTTTCCAACTTTCTTTGTAGCCTCCGTCAGTCTATATGTGCATCTTCGGCGGTTGAGTTGCATCAGCCTTTCTCTTTTTCCCTTTTTTTTTCCTCTCCTGTAAAGAGCTTTGAGTTAGTTACGCAGGCTTTATCTGAGGCATTCGACCTCCTCCGTGGCAAACGATAGGCGGCGACAACGTGATATAGGACAGCAAAAGATCTTGCGATTCCTGACGAGCTCGTAGAAAAGGAAAGCAAAATCATGCATGCTGGTTTCGTTACCGTCGTACATTCCAATTGCATCTCGACTTCTCGAGTAAAGAAAAGGGGAACGAAAGAGCTAGTCGGACGAGGGGGGAAAGCACGCATCATGCGAATTTGCATGGCCCTATCATTGGGACCGAGAAGCACGGCGTTGGCGACAACGAACGGGATCGTCGACCGATCGACGGTGGCATGGCATGCACCGAGGACGACAGAGCCGAATGTTTTTCCCCGGCCCTGACCGTGACCGGCACTGTGTCCGCCTGTGCTCCAGAGACCCAGTCGATCGACCGGGTCCAAAAACCGGCCGGCACGACGTGACCGTGCCTTTTGCATCCGACCGCTGGCGGTGGCGCGGCCGCACCCCGTAAAGAAAATGGCGTCGTTTTGCCGGGCGTCCGATAGTGTGCGTCAGTATCGCGACAAGTTCAGTTCAGCTCACATCTCGTTACTTGGGGTGCGTTTGATACGCTCCCGATTCTTCGGAGAATAAAAAATGTTTCAGTTTTAGTTCACAAATTGAATTATTTCAAAAACTATTTGACAAATTTTTAGTGATTCAGATTAAAAAAAGCAAACAAAAAGATTAAAATGACTAATATACTCTTCTTTTGTATTAGTATTAAAATATTAAAACAACTTTAAAATTTTTTAGAGTAAACAAAACAACTTAAAAAATTAAAACTAATAAACATCTTTAAAAAACTTTAGAAACTAACAGAATAACTTTAGAAAGCTTTAAAAATAATTCAGAGGACACCCATACAAATAGCTCAATGACATGAAACTAACGAAACAATTTTAAAAAACTTTGAAAATATTAAAAAACTTTCTTTTAAGTTTCGAAAGATTAAGCAGAGGGAGGGACATGGTAACAGGCGAATGGAATCGGTGTGAAATACCTCTCCAGCCGTTTCACGTCTGTAGGCTAAAACTGAGAATCGTTTCGCCCTGATTCACGAGTGAATTGTTTCACATTTTTGCTGTTTGGTATAGATTCCACAGATTCGCTTGAGAAACGGAATCGTTTCATACTGCCAAGGCACCCTTAAGAGAGAGCAAGCTTCCTGTTCGATAATGCATGTTGACGACGACGTGGCTATCGCTTGCTGTGCAATTAAACCGTTGCTCCATTCTGCTCCTTAAAAAAACTGTTACCACTCCGATCAGCAAAGACATCGAAAGGATCGGAGGAGAAAGAGGTAAAGACGAGAACAGAGCAACCGACCGACCGTCCGTACGTCTGGATTAACTTAATCAACAAGTCGGACCCACACGCGTGCGGACGTACTGAGACATTAGTTTACTTGCAAGCTACTCCTTGCCGTATTGATTCATCACTGACACTGGGCAAAGGCCATAAAGCGGCTTCTGCCGCTGATCTCTTTTACGAGCAGCAGCGGTTAGCCGCCGGAGCGAACGGAAGAGGAGAGGAAGAGACCATGGAGGCGGCCACGTGAAAACTTGAGGCATGTCCTCTTTCTTTCCTGGTCGCAAGTGACCAAGGGTGATACAAGAAGCTAGCACGGCAAGGTGGGTTCGTCTCGAATCCACGGTTTCGTTCTCATCGTTACATGCTGTGCCGACATGCTCCGAGGACTGATGAAACTGGTAGATTTGGGAATTGGGAGGCAAGCAAAGCAAAGCAAAGAGAAACACCAGACACACACAACACAAAGCTGCTGCCTCCTGCTTCCGCTCTTGCAGCCCTAAAGTTGCAAGCATAGGGCATCACAGCGACTTTCTTCTTTCCCAGCTGATTGATGATCTCTGTCTGCTGTTCTCAAGCTTCTCTCAGGCCTCAGCTAGCCTGGCCTTTTCTTCTCACTGATTTCTTCTCCTGTAGTCGCTGTCGCACCTCACGAGAAACCTCGCAGGTAGCTTTGCTTCTGCTTTACTCCTCCCAGTGGCAGGTGGGACCTCCCTCGGCTCCACCGCCGGCGTCCCGGCTCACGCACGCGCTGATGAGATGAGGCCTTACACTGTGTTACGCAATGATTTACTACGCTGTTAACCCCTCATCAGTCATCATCTGAAGAGTTCATCTTCTAAATAATTGGACGATGTATGTGACTGTTGCGCGATGCTTGGCCAGCAGTTTTACCAGTGGTGGTAGAGCCGGCCGGCCGACACGATGACCTGTGGTGGCAAGCGACGATCGTCGAGACATGACCCGGTGAACAGGGGCTGGCGACCCGCCGTCGACTGGAAGCGGCACGAGCAATCGTTTTTTGGGACAGCGCATGTGGCTCCGTCGTCGTCGCGCTACGCTCCCCGCGACGCGTCCATGACCCTGGCCACGTACGTGGTCGTCGTCGTCGCGGCGGTTTACGTACGACGCGTGCCTCGTGTCCGGCCGACGCATCCGTTGGTCGATCAGATCAGGGTCCCTACGTTCGTCCGGCTCCTTACGGTACTGTCGGTGCATCATCACCCGGTATAACTAACCGTGCTCATGACCTGGCACGTCGATCAGACCAGGGTCCCTTTCGCGTCCTCGTCCCCGACCAGCCGATGGAGAGAACTCGGGTGCTCGGGGTTGTGAATTTGTGTTGGGTGGCGCGATAGAGAGGGACTGAGGGAGACGGACGGAGGAGCAAGGTTTTTCTTTCTCATTGGTACTGCGGCTACCGGTGGAGTTGCCGATTTTTACTAAAACTATGAAACTAGAGTACTGTATACTACTCCGTCCAATTTTAAATTATTGACACCATTAATTTTTAACATCAACTTTGATCATTCGTTTTATTAAAAAAATTATTTCAATATGTAAAATTATTCGTCTCAATTTAAATTCTACTAATAATAAATCAAATAATAACAAAATTGATTTTAAGGCTTCCCAATTCACCGTATGGTACTTAGAGCTCTGATTGGCACCTTGCTAGAAGAAGTTAGACCGGATCGAATCCGTCGATCGGTGGACAGTATCCCTAAGATGGTAAAAACCCATCATATAGATTGGAAGGCTACTCAAACAGGTGTTAGAATCAATCTTCCCCCGCACAAGTTATTTCTACCTTTCCAAAGATCTAGTCTTTTTTTGAGACCCCTAAAATCCGATATATAGAGAGCTTTGTCTGAGACAGGAATATCAAGATACATCATAGGGAATTCTCCTAGTCTACAAATCAACATATTGACCCACCTAGTTGCCTCCTCATCGCCCTCTCCAACCATAAACATCTCACTTTTATTAAAATTGATTTTAAGCCCCGATAAGAACTCAAAACAGTAAAGGATCAATTTCGGATTTCGGATGTTCTCTGCTGTGAGATCTACCATGATCACCGTGTCGTCGATATACTGTATATGTGTGATTCGTTCAGAGATAAGGTGAGTCATTAGCTCTGTGATTCTACCTTTATCTCTGATTTTATGAAAGAGAGAACAAGAACATCTGCCACCAAGTTAAAGAGAAAAAGAGAGAGAAGATCTCCTTGTCGACCCTTGATAAGTTCTAAAAAAACCCCCTCTTTCTTCATTCACCTTCACACAAATACGTCTTCTTCGGACTGATTGCTTAACCCACTCGCACCAAAGTGTTGGGAATCTTTTAAGCTGAATAACTTCATCAGGAAGTCTCACTTAACTTTGTCATATACCTTCTCAAAGTCAATTTTCAGAATGAGCTTCGGTGATTTTTTTTTACGCAACTCATAAATTGTCTCATGGAAGATGACCGCTTCGAAAATTAAGGGCTGAATCAGAGGTTGGGAGAAAAGTCTAGATTCTTTTCGACAGGTCTAAAGAGAATTTGAATATTTTGAAGAAAAAAACAATCAATTTTAGTCATCGGTTAAATAGTAGCATTTTTTTGCCACTATCTGTTAAATAGCTAGAGAAGATGAAGCTCGCTTACCGGAAGAGTACCGAGGATGATAATTCAGTGGATATTATATACTATCTCTGTTTCATAAAAACATCATTTTTTGACTTTAAAAATCACGTTTGATCACTCGTTTTATTCAAATTTTTTTGCAAAAATAAAAACAAATAAGTGGTACTTATAGTATTTTTAATGATAAAACAATTCACAATAAAATAAATTATATTTTTACAAATTTTTTGAATAAAACGGTAGTCTTGAATGATTTATGAGACAGAAAGAGTATTATAGGAAAGATTTTTTTTCCGAGGAGTGAAATTCGTCGCAAGTACTCGTCACGCGGCGACGCAATGTCACGGGCAAAATAATGGACCTTTTCTGTGCAACAGTGACCAGGATAAGGCCTTCCACTGTACGTGGGCTCAACCCTAACAATCTCAGGTCTCGTGCACCGAGTCCACTCATTCGCGTGGACTTCTTCGCTCAGCTTTCTCCACCTCTTCCGCCGTTCGTCTCGTGCCCCTCCGCTTTGCTCGAGCTCGCAGGCTTTTGTACAGTAACAGGGGCCGTGCTATCTGTAGCTAGCTGCAGCACTGCCACTCCCTCTCCCCGTCTCTCTCGTCTTTAAAGCTGTTGCCTTTTGCTGCTCCCGGCCACTGTCTCTCTTCTCTCTCCCGTGCCGCGTTTCGTTGCTCGTTTCCCAGCTCGAGTTCGACAGAATCCGGGAAGTCGCAACTCGCAACCCGTGGGGCGAGGTAGCGAGCACTGGTCGTTATTGGGCGGCGGCGCTTACCTGGTTGGCTTGTGATGGCCCCTGCTCCGTGCGCGGCCGCGTGGAGCGGTCCGCTGGAGGCTCGGCTGTGAGGGGATGGTCCGGAGCCGGCGACGGTGCCCGTCTCGGCTGCTGGCGTGCGCGTGGAGGTGAGCTGGTGAGGCTCGTCCCGCGTCCCCCTTCTTCGTGCTTCCGTGGTCGGCCATTGCTTGCGTTTGTGTTTCGTTTCAGATTGTTTGCTCTCATGCGAAGTGATCTTTTGAGTGAGCTTTTCTCTGCTTTTTTACGTGGGAAACCGGGAAAAAATAATGCGGATTTGAACTGCTCTTCGTCTCGCGCGTTGGATTTGATTTCGTGGGCTCTAAAATTTTCTCAGGCGCGGCGGAATCGCGGGATCCTGGCTTCCTTCTCCCGACTCCGGATTTCCGCCGCGGCTATCAGGCTGTCATTTGCGTGTTCTGCTCCTGTAGCGGCCGCCCTTTTCACTCCTCGGTTTCAAGCCAAAAGCCGCCTGCCTCCTTTGCGTGCTTTTCTATGCTTCTTTGTCTAATGAAGGAGGAAGGCTTGTTAATCGCGCCTGATTCCCCACAGGTCCGAATCTGCTCCTAACAGTTACTTTCGCTTGACATCTTGCAGATTTCGATAGCTTTGAGGTGGAGGAGTTGAGGGCGCGCGGGGAAGAGTTAAAAGGTGGAGTGGTGGTACGAGGAGGAGGAGAGAGGACGCTTGCGTCTCGGGGCGTCTCTTTTGGTTGTGGTCGGCCGGCGACGATGGCGGCAGCGGTGGCGATGCGGAGCGGGAGCAGCGACGGCGGCGGAGGGTACGAAAATGGCGGAATGGACACGGGCAAGTACGTGCGATACACGCCGGAGCAGGTGGAAGCGCTGGAGCGGGTGTACGCCGAGTGCCCCAAGCCCACCTCCGCTCGCAGGCAGCAGCTGCTGCGCGAGTGCCCCATCCTGGCAAACATCGAACCCAAACAGATCAAGGTCTGGTTCCAGAATCGAAGGTGAGCCGCCCCTGCCGCTGTTCACTGCTTGCTCTCAGTTTTCTGAAGCTTCTGTTAGGAGGTGGAAAACTATTTCTAGGTGGTGAATCATGATCAGATCAACGCTGTTGTTTTCTTAATGCGGGTGGTAGATTGCATGAATGTAAATGATTGATGTATAAATTCAGTTAGCAAGAATCCTCCCAAAATGGAGTGTTGGCATTCAGAGTCTTTTCGTTTCTATTCTGAGCGTGAGGCCAAAATGCATTTTTGTCCTCTTGATCCCGTCACTTCTGCATTTAAGGCATGAAGATTTGTATCTAAATTCTGGGTCCAATGTCTCCTTGTTTTAGGTGTCGTGACAAGCAGCGAAAGGAGTCTTCGAGGCTCCAGGCAGTGAACAGAAAATTGTCCGCGATGAACAGGCTTCTTATGGAGGAGAATGAGCGTCTGCAGAAGCAAGTCTCCCAGCTGGTTCAAGAGAATGCGTACATGAAGCAGCAACTGCAAAATGTGCAGAATGTACGTTTACTTTTGTTGGTCACAAGCCATGTTTGGGATCTGTTCTATCGTCTGATGCCATTTTTACTGTCGACAGCCTTCTCTGGCCAATGACTGTGAATCAAATGTGGCCACTCCTGCGAACCTAAGGGATGCAAGTAGCCCATCAGGGTAAGTTGGTATAGTCTGGTGTTGACCTGGGATTTCAGCTTTTAGTTTTTGCTGAGAAAAAGAATCAAAGAGATTAGAATACTTTCAAGATTTATCCTTTTGTTTCCTCTGTTTGTGCCAGGCGTCTATCAATTGCAGAGGAGACCTTGACAGAGTTTGTTTCAAAGGCTACAGGGACTGCTATTGATTGGGTCCAGATGCCTGGGATGAAGGCAAGTTGGCAAATTAACAGTTTCTGTGTTTTTACATGAATAAATACATTGGAGTATGCTAATCTCAATGTCTTTTCTGTTTTTAGCCTGGTCCGGATTCGTTTGGAATTGTGTCTGTTTCACACGGTTGCCGTGGTGTTGCTGCCCGTGCCTGTGGACTGGTGAATCTAGAACCAACGAAGGTAGTTAATTAGTCTTGGTTGGTACTGGATATGCATTGAAACTTGTATTACTAATATATTTTTTCTAGAATGCTCTACGATGATGTTTAGTTAGGAAAGAGGGCTTGGAAGTGCTTCGTAGCAGAAGAATAGTCTCTGCAGTCTGCATGAACAAATCTGTTTCTTTTTGTTTCATCAAAGATGAATGTAGCAATTTTAATTCTCATGGATAGTGCTGTTTCTAATCCAGTGATCTTAACAAAGATTTTGTTTTTATCATGCCTTTATTGCTGTCATGAATATGGATGCTCTGGTATATATTTTTTTCTGCTAACCATCTGATTCTGATAATTCAATTGCTTTATGAGTAATTTGGCCTTTACTGTTGTATTCAGCAAATTCTCTAGAGATTTCTGATATTGCTTTGCATGGTAGATTGTGGAGATCTTGAAAGACCGACCATCTTGGTTCCGTGATTGCCGGAGTCTTGAAGTCTTCACAATGTTTCCAGCTGGAAATGGCGGGACCATTGAGCTTGTTTACATGCAGGTTAGTGTTATGGCATTGATCTTCCATTTCTTGATGAATGACTGCGTCTTCATTTGCAGTTTTTGTTGTGCATTCAGATGTTTGCTCCTACTACTTTAGTTCCTGCACGAGATTTTTGGACATTAAGATACACAACAACAATGGAGGATGGCAGTCTTGTGGTTTGTATACTCTTCGTTTTCATGCAGCGTGATTTAGCAAAACTAACTTATTTCCTTTGCTGAAATGGTACCCCTGTATGTTCAGGTCTGTGAGAGATCTTTGAGTGGGTCAGGGGGTGGTCAAAGTGCTGCCTCACCGCAGCAATTTGTAAGAGCTGAGATGCTTCCCAGTGGTTATTTGGTCCGCCCATGTGAGGGTGGGGGCTCAATTGTGCATATAGTGGACCATCTGGACCTTGAGGTATGATCTCGAAATTCAATATGCTTACTGCACAACGTCAACGTCTTCTTCAAATTATTAAATCAGACGATCTCTTATCTTTCAGGCTTGGAGTGTTCCTGAAGTACTTCAGCCACTCTATGAGTCATCTCGGGTAGTAGCTCAGAAGATGACAGCAGCAGTAAGTTATTTCCCAAATCTACTTTTAGGTTTCTTGGTATATTTCATTGCCTGTGTATGGAGCGCAGTATCTATTAAGCCAATTTGGAGCTATAACATTTAGGCCCCTGTTGGCAGAGCTCCACGGAACTTATTCTCACGCATAATCAGGGAACCTATATTTGAATATTTATTGTATCCTAACTGACGTTATTGTGTCAAGGCACTGCGACATATCCGACAAATTGCTCAAGAAACTAGCGGAGAGGTTGTTTATGCCTTGGGAAGGCAGCCTGCTGTTTTACGAACATTTAGTCAGCGGCTAAGTAGGTGAGTCTTTGATAAAGATAGCTTCTCCAGTAGCTTTTTTGTTATGGATTAGTCCGATTGCTCACTATAACACCATTTTCTGCTCTTTAGAGGCTTTAACGATGCTATAAGTGGTTTCAATGATGATGGTTGGTCTGTAATGGGTGGAGATGGCGTAGACGATGTCATCATTGCTTGCAATACGAAGATGAGTAGGAACAACCACAGTCCTGCAAGTGCTTTGGAAGCTCCTGGTGGTATCATATGTGCAAAGGCATCCATGCTACTGCAGGTGAGGTTGCACTAGTTCCATTACATTAGTTGGCCATTGCATACTTTGGAATTTATATATACAATCATTTCTTAGCGGATGCAATCGTAGCTGATAATCACCTTGCTAAAACTGCAAGCCCATATGAAGCCTGGAAAAAAAGCGCAATTAAGCGCTCGACTAAGCGTGCTTAAGCGTGAAGCGGAGGCCTCCTGCCTCGCTTCGGGGTGTACCATGGGCTAGGCGGAGCTCTGCCACCGCCGCTCCTTCTCCACCCCAAAAATCCACCGCCAACGCTCTGCCGAGGCTGCGCCGCTGCTCTTCCGAGGGTGGACCACCAGATCTGAGCAGGACGAGCTCTGCTGTTGCTGCGTCGGCCATGGGAAAAAAACAAGTGGTAGCAACGAGGTCCCAATGTAGCAGAGAGAGAGAGAGGGGACTCACGGCCACGGGTGGAGCTGAGAGAGAGAGAGAGAGAGTCACGAGTGGAGAGAGCTGGAGAGAGGGAGGCGGCTGGTGGAGGGTCACGGTGGAGGAGTAGGAGAGCCAATCCCTTATATTCTAGGGTTGAGAGTGATGGGCCTTTAGGCCCAAATTGTGTTATGGGACTTTTCCAATATTAAAAGCCACAGATTGTTCAATATATACAATTTTAGATTTATTTATTAGCTAATTGATAAGTAGTTTTGTAATTATAAACAAGAATCTTGCTAAAGTAAAAAACGCTTAGGCACCGCTTAGAAACACTTAAGCACGCTTAAGCTCTAGGCGGAGGGTTAACGCTCGCTTAACGCTTAACGCCTAATTTTTCTTGGATCTGAAGAAGTCTTAACTTATTTTTTATTTATTTTTATAATCGTTCAAGTTCTTACACTTTTGTTCTTGTTTGGTATCCAGGGAGTTTCACCAGCAGCACTTATTAGGTTACTGAGGCAACATCGGTCTCAGTGGGCAGATTATAACTTTGATGCATATTCGGCTTCAGCACTGAAAGCAGGCCCTGGTTCACTTCCTAGGTTGCGGCCTATGAGATTTTCTGGGAACCATATCATCTTGCCACTTGCTCACACATTGGAGAATGAGGAAGTGCGTGCAGGTCTTTTCATCGAAAATTTCATATTTTCCTAAGTTCTCTTTCTATTCATTGTTTACTCATTATTAGGACTATCAGATTGTCCGTTTCTCATTTATACAGAAGGCATCATCCTTGTTGCCTTTCAGATCACTTTGATTGTCTCTGTACATTTTCCTTTTGACAGAGCCACCTTTATGTGACCTTTCATGTTTAATTGTACCCTTCCGTGTGTTGCTTTTCCACAGATACTAGAAATTGTTCGTCTTGAAGGGCAGGCACTGACGAATAATGAAGGTCTTCTACCAAGAGATATCCACCTACTTCAGGTAAATAGTTTTCTGTTTTAGCGGTTATCAACCTGATATGGCACCAAATTTTGGGAAGCGGTAACTGGCAAGCTAGGTTTTTTCTTATGTGTTCTTGTATTGTAGTTTATCCATTGTAAGAGCTTCTGATGGGTACTCTTAAAATTTGAATTGATTTTCAGCTTTGCGCTGGTACCGATGAGAAGTCTATGGGATCCTGCTTCCAGCTTGTCTTTGCACCTATCGATGAACTTTTTCCTGATGATGCTCCGTTGATTGCATCAGGCTTTCGCATTATACCGTTGGGCACAAAAACAGTTGAGTATTTCTTACTAACTTCATTTGTTCAGACAGAGTTCAGGGTTTTGATGTGTCTTCTGCCTTTGTCTTGTTGCCATGAATAATGTAATTTTGACAAGTTTGTACTATTGCCTTTTTTTTTAATGCTATTACCTCTTCTAAAAAATGTGCACCATATTTAGCTTTTAAATCATGAGTATCTTCCACAGGATGGTGTACCCGTTGGAAGAACATTGGACTTGGCATCCAGCCTTGAAGTTGGGTTAACTACACAGACATCAGCAGATGCATCTCAAGATGAATGCATTCTACGATCTGTGCTAACAATTGCCTTTCAATTCCCCTATGAAATGCATCTCCAAGATAGTGTTGCAACTATGGCCCGTCAGTATGTTCGAAGCATTGTCTCATCTGTGCAGAGAATATCCTTAAGTATCTGCCCCTCTGGGTCTGGCTTGAATACGGGGCAGAAGATAATTTCTGGCTTCCCTGAAGCTGCGACACTTGTTCGCTGGATTTGCCAAAGCTACCAGTATGTGCATTTGTCCTTTTCCAGTCATTTCCGAGTTTTTTACTGTCAGAGGATGTGTGCTATGTGAGGTAAACTTGTCAGTAACCTAATCGTCTTTTTATGTGCAGGTACCACTTGGGGTTGGCGTTAGTCCCTCATTCAGATGAAGCTGGGGAATCATTATTGAGAATGTTTTGGGATCATCAGGACGCAATCTTATGCTGCTCCTTCAAGGTAGTTTTTTCTTTCTTAAAACTCGTGTATCATAACTAGTTGGTTTTGAATTTGGATGTAATCTGTCAAAATCCGATGTCTCTCAAGCCAGAATATGTTGGATGTGTGTAGAGTTTTGCTGTATCTGTAGTTTTTTTTTGGAACTTGTGTCTTTCGTTAAGATAGGAATTTTAGTTCAAAGATGAGCTAGATTTGTTGTTGTAAGAGCAACTATTTTTTTTTTTGGGGGGGGGGGGGGGGGGGGGGGGGGG
>BCLF01000020.1:2363761-2375846 GCA_001602275.1 Zoysia japonica | reverse complement strand
CAGTAAAAACTAACTTTGAAAGTAATTTTGTATCCTATAGATAATCAATAGATACTGAAATAAATCCTTGGAGATTCATTAGGACAAAACAGTGAATATTCTCTGTTATTCTAGACATGTTACATGAACAAATTGGAAACCTATAGTGCATAGAAAAGATCCCTTGCACCATGTTCCTCCTGTAAAATTGTTATTTAGAATTATAGGTCTTTTTAGTGCACAGAAAAATAGTAGACCAACTATTGTCATAAGCACTAATAATGCACATAACAATTGGCATAAATAAAATCAGTTTCGAGCTACAGGTGCTATAGAAGATCCACTGAACTCTTATATTCATATGTAACAAGTATTAAATCCTAATGGTCAAGATTTACCTTCCCATTGTTCTTCCTCGTATCAATGAACTCAAAAATAATATCAGCATGCCATGGTTCCAGATATACAACAATTTGCACCTAAGTTTCAGAAATCCATAAGAATTCCTGAAGAATATAGAAATATGATATGTTCCTAGAGCAGCCAAGAATGAAATATAAGCTGGAAATTAGCATCACTCATGTCTCCGATAATGATTCCTTAGTATTCTTGCGCAGGTTGGACAAATCAGCAATCAGATTAACAGCCCAATCAAGTAAGGCTGCTTCAATTGATGGAAGGTACTCCCTCCGTTCTTAAATTGATGTCTCTGTTGACTTTTTCAATCAACTTTGACCATTCATCTTATTCAATAAATTTGTGCGAATATGTAAAATTTTAAGTTGTAATTCAAATAAATCTAATGGTAAATCAAATTATATCAAAATATATAAAATTTATTAAATTTTTTTGAATAAGACGAATGGTCAAAGTTGAATTTAAAAGTCAACGGCGACATCAATTTAAGAACGGAGGGAGTATTTAGCAACCAGAGCATAATCGTCTTCAAATTGGAATCGTATCACCTGTTCAGGTGGGATAGAATTCATGTAAATAATCAAGAGTATCACTTGAAGAAAAGGAAAAGAAAAAAGAGACGTGTAAGTGCTTCATGGAAGTGATTACCCGCCGCAATAAGACCATGGAATAATTTATCTCTGAAAGTATGTGTAAAGATTATTAGCGTTTACTGTCCCAAACATAGACCCTGCACTGGTTATAAGCAGGCAGCAGGAGATGAAGGAAAAAGAGACAAAAAAAAAATGCATCCTGAATATGCATATCTATGAAGTTCTTAAACAAGGTTATAATGCAACTTGGACTATGTGTGATTGTATAAGAGGGAATTCACTTGATTACAGCAGGGTATGGTAGTGAGCATGTCATAAACATGGCCATATGGTTAGCAGATTGATTCCTTAACATAGTTACATGGAACAACAGGAAGAGAGATAATGTTATGTTTGCCACTCCTAGGATTTTTATGAAGCTAAGGTACAGGTTGCAAAAGAAGGGATAATACATGAACAAATAGTATACTAGAGGGTAGAAGGATGTAGCAATAAGAGCAGAAATACCTTTATAATCAAGCTGAAGCATAATATATGCTAGGCGCCGAGAGTGGCAGGACAGAAGGTGACACGTGCTGGTGGCGAGAAGATAAAACATGGCTCTTCCCAAGAAGGCATAGGACAGCCATGGTGGGATCCATCTAATCAACTGAAGGGCAATGAATTTTTTTCCTAAAGAAAAACAAGATCATGTAGCAGACCAATCCTCCGCAAATAGAGATCATGTTTTAATAAGAGCCATAATGACAGAAGCACTAAACAGGTTAGAAACAAATTCTTTGCAATATAAAGATGACCAAAGTGATAAGATTATCATAAATAAATATGCTTTTGCTTTACTAAATGGCTAAATTTATTCTAATTTGCAATTATGAAGCTGCAGCGTGCTCTAACAGTCTCACAAGTGCTAGGCTCCTTTTGTGTTGCAAATTTAAGTCAAATCTTTTGTCCAAAATATGCATTCTCAAAATAAACCAACAATAGTTTGATTCTAATTCTGAACACTGAATGAAATTCGTGCCTCAACATAATCCCTGATTTTATTGCGAACATGCAAAGACGGTAAAGATCTGAAATTGCCGCTTAATATGAATGAAAATGATGATATAGTCAGAAAGCAGAAGTGTACCTCCTGGAGACCCCAACGAAGCAACGAACCAAGATGCCCTCATCGATGAAATCAACGAACCAAGATGGATAAATAAATACACAAAACAAATGACTTAACATTTAACGAATTAGAGGCATTTCCAGGATAACAATATTGATATTCCACTGAAGTACAAGGCTGATCCCTACATCCAGATGCGCGTCCGTGGCCTACACTTGTTAGGAGGCTAGGGTCAACAACAGCAGGGTGACGGTAATGGTGGACATGTAGGTCGAGGGGCAGGAGGAGGTCCGGCACCATGCCATCGACGCTGACTGCGTTGGGGCAGGGCAGTTGAGACGCGGGAGGGCGGGGTCGGCGGCCGGGGCGAGCAAGGGGCTCGTCGTAGCGGCGGTCAGCAGGGAGCCCCCGTCCCCTGTCTGCTGCTCCCTAGCCGGCGGGGGCGGATCCCGTCGTGGCAGGGGAGGGGGCGGGGTGCTGTCCATGGGGGAGGGGCGGTGGCTGCAGGGGCGAGGGGCGAGGGGAGGGCTGCGGTGGGGGGAGGGGGGCAGGGAGCTCGTCGTCGCGCCGGTCATTGGAGAGCCCCTGTCCTCCTGCCGTGTGCTCCCTCGCCGGTGGGGTGGATCCCGTCGGGGTAGGGGAGGGCGGCGGCTAGGGCGGGAAGACGAGGGGAGGGCTGCGCGTCGTGGGCCGGTGCCTGGTGTGGGGTGGACGAACGGTGGGGATCGAACTTTTTGACGGAATCAAAGGGATGGTAATTATTCGATGACGTGGCGCAATCTCTGCCTGAGATGATGTTCCAACTTGCGTACTTCCTCCGTGCACAAATATAAGAACCAAGGAAGTAAGATAAGGAATGACTAAAATGCCCTTGACGAAGGCTGCTTTAATTAAAGAAAAATTCTACGCATCTGGTGCCCGCTAGTAGGGTTTGCAAAATGCGGTAAATCGCTAGATTTTCGTAGTTTTTGACTTTATTTTTGCAGTTCGGTTTTATCGGAATATCAGTTTTCGTATTAAAAATTTTGAAAATATGAAAAATTTCGAAATAGCGAAAATCCGTAAAACCACTCGGTTTACCATTAAAACCGGTGGGTTTCAAATTTTAAAACCTGAAACCGTAAAAACAAAAAAAATCGGTCATCTAACTATTAAAACCACTCGGCTAACCAGTGAAACCGAACGGTTTACTATAGCAGTTCGTTCAAATTTTAAATTTTCAATTTAAAACAGTTTTCGATTAATTTTTACGATTTTCAAAATTTTTGTCAAACCAATTCAGACCAGTTTTAACGGTTCAAACGAAATCATAAACCCTGCCGCGAACTCGAACCAAGAAGCTTCGAGGCCAAGGCGCTGCTCGCGTGCTCGCGGCCACACTACCTCCGCAGGCACAAGGTCAAGCGACGCCACCAGCATCGGGGTAGTGGATGAATAGATGCTGCCGCGGGGCTGCGTTGGCTGCGCTGTGACAGAGGTCGGACCGAGTTCTTATATTTTTGGATGATGAAGGCCTCGTTTGAATAAAAATCCGAATTATAGATTTTTGGATTTTAAAATTCTAAAATCTTCGCCGTTTAGATTTTGAGATTTTAGCTGAATTTTTGTATTCTATAATTTAAATTTTAAAAATTTAAAATTTCAATTGTTTTACATGATTTTATCATTTTAGATATATTAATTTGTATTATGATATAAAAAATTGAATAATATACAGATTTATAGGATTTTATATGATTTTATAATCTTATAAAATCTTAACTATTTAGAAAATTATCAGATTTTTTTTATTCAGATTTTTAAAATCCCAGGGGATCTTCGAACGCTTATAAATCTGGACTGAGGAAATATATAGAGATTGTCTTTGACCATCGACCACCACGATGCTCTACTCTGTACTAATTTAGTTCTAAAATATAAGTATTTTTAGATTTAAATAAAGTTAATTTTTTTAACTTCTACTAATACTGGTAATATTTAAAAAATTATATAATTTTAATATAAAGATATAATTTTTAGTAAAATTTATTTTATAATAAATTTAAAAAATATAATTTTTATATGATAAAATATTATTAATTATATATTATTAGTTATCAAAGTGATTAAAGTTTAACTTTACTAAATTTAAAAATACTTATATTTTAAAACGGAGAGAGTGCTTAAGTTGCAATCGACTTTCAGACAATTCTAACGATTCTGATTTCATCAGGTTGGCGTAAGCCGGTCTCAACATACGGGTCGAAGCCCCAGCGAGCCTAGCAGTGAAACGCATACGCCAATCGCGAGGCGATGGAGGACGCCGATGCGCGATGAATCCCTCCCTGCCTTGATACGGCATCAGTGCGCCATAAATCATCGCCTCCTGTTCGCTGGGACGTCCATGCTGCCGCATCTACGGTGGTGTTTGAATCCCATGAGATTTTAAAAATTCGGATAAAGAAAATTTGATAATTTTTTAAACGAGTAATTTTTTATAATATTATAAAATCTCATTGATCTATATATTATTCAAAATTTTATACTATAATACAAACCAATATACTTAAAATGATAAAATCACGTAATTCAAACAATTAAAATTTTAAAATTTTAAATTTTAAATAATAGAATTAAAAATCTAGCTAAAATCTCATATTCCAAATGGTGAAAATTTTAAAATCTTAAAATTCAAATTTTAGAATCTAAGAATCCATAGTCCAAATTCTTAGAGACTTTTGGTAAAGCTCTCAGCGATACAACGAACACTGTTTTTCAGAAGGAGTGATTCTCTGAAATGAATTAAAAGATTAAAAGCTAAAAAAAATAGTTTTTAATTTTGTGAAATGATTCTCTATTTTGATTTGAAGAATTTATTGTACAAAATCAAAATAAATCACTTTAAAAAAAATCAAAAATAAATCCGAAAAACCAAATCTGTAAGCTCCGTCAAAGCCGCCCTTGTTCCAACGAGGCCTATGGCGAGCCGGGCCCTGCCACCCTCTGCTTTAATCAATTATTATCACCAGCTCGTTCTGTTCGGCACAGCAAACAAGAAAACGATGCCGTTCTCATCCCCCAGCAGCCTTCTCTCGCGTTGCCATGCCCAGCCGTCCGTGCTCGGAGACCGGTGGAATTCATTGTGAGAATCGCCGGTGGTCAGACGGATCGGCGGCGATGCCTACACGTCCCCCACTTGCCGAGCCAAGCCAAGGAGGCAGCAGCAGAAGCACGCCAGCACTGCCGCATCCAGAGTAGTGCCGCTTTGATGCACGCGGCACTAACTGACGTCGTACTTAATGGCATGGCTGCTTCACCGGTTCCAGTGCGCGCAGAACGGCAAACGCCCTGCAACTCGCAGCTTTGTTCGCACGCGGCGACCGCTGCCACGACCGGCGAGCGCTGCGTGCATCCACGGCCACGATTTCTCCCCGTGGCGCGGCGCGCCCTGGTTCTGTTGTCATCGGCGCGCTGTGCCGGCTGTGGGCAGGTCAAACAGGGGCAGGTGCCGCCACAGCCCAGCATTTGTTTCGTTCGTCGTCATCATCATTGAGAGCAAGATGAGGCAACGGTAGAACCTGGCTGGCTGCCGCATCGGGAGCCCTTTTCTTTTTTTTTGGATGTTTCTCCCGGAGCTCCAGTTCTGACGCCGCCGGCCGGTGTCGTCGTCAGGTGACGTAATGCTGGCCGGAGCGGAGCGTCTGTTCGTTGGTGGTTACCGGGGTTAAATGCGCTTTGCGAAACTTGCACCGGGCACCTCACATTTTTTTTTGTGAGACCTTTTTCCATTTTTTTTTAGACCTCCGGGCACCTCACTTGTGTCGTGTCAGCTGGCGTCTCCGGTTTGCTGTGGTCACGGCCCAAGCACGTCTTTTGGTTTCAAGCGAACCAACTGTATTTTTATAAGTACTCCCTTCTTTCCGACGATGGCAAGATGTTAAGCGTAATGCGTGGTCCCCAAGCTCGCTTACGGAAGGGAAGTACAGGCCGACGTCGCGCCCAAGTCCTGACCTCGTGTGAAGGCAGGAAGCAGCGTCCGTCGTCATCACTGCGTAGCATCAGGACGCCGCTTTCATTTGATCTGAAACAAATTTCCAGCGTACCAACGACTCCCAAGAGGCAACGGCAAACACCTTCCCTCGGATCCATCGACCGATTTCAGCTTTTCATCACTGCGGATGGGCCTTCCCTAATCCCTCGTAGCGAGAAAGTATACGATTCACGGATGGGAAGGGATAAAAGCAGGCAATTCAGAAATGACCATCATTCCAAATGGCATGATGCCAAAACAGAGCAAGATCGATGATGGCAGATCTACAATGATAATTAAATTTTAGATGTAACTGCCGCCAACTCATAATCCTTCCCTAGAGGCACCTCACCATCCACCTCATCATTGGGGCAAAAGCAGACCAACTGCATATCCAGGTAAGTACAACCAACCCCCACCCAAAACACCGCCTACCACTACAGGTTTTTACTACTTCACATTGTCTCAACAGAACCTACCGGAGGCCTGCTAGCCCAGAGCCCTAACCCAAACCAAGACACAAAAACTAAGCAGAAAGGAATGTGCACAGGAGGCAGCTAATTACAAAATCTGGAAGAAGGTGATCGATCATTTGCACTTTTCTCAAGTCAATTTATCTCCAGCAGCTTGATTGCCGCCTCCGCCACAGCTTGAGCCTCATCTTCATGTTCAAATTCAGCTTCTGCCTTTTTGTCATCAGCATCAGCAGCCCTCAATTGTTTTGCTGGTAGAACATCTGAATCTTTGGTGCATTCCACAGCGGCAGAATTGCTGCTGGTGGAGCATGGCACCACGTCACTGGTAACTGCTTTTGAAGCCTCCTTAGTTTCAGCTGGAGACTCAATCTTAATTGATGGCCTAATCGTAGATAATGGAACTGCCAGTGGTGCACTCTTACCAACAGAGAGTGAATCCTTCGATTGTTGCGGCTGCACATCCTTCATCTGAATCGGAATCGCAGGTGACTGTGATTCGATGAGCGGTTGTTGTTGTACATCCTTCACTTGAACAGGCAGTGCTTCCTTTATTGGCTGGTATTGAACATCCTTCACCTGAACAGGGATCACAGGTGAAGCTGATTCCTTAATTGATTTGTGTTGCACATCCTTTAACTGAA
Organism: Zoysia japonica; assembly: GCA_001602275.1. Classification (NCBI taxonomy): domain Eukaryota; kingdom Viridiplantae; phylum Streptophyta; class Magnoliopsida; order Poales; family Poaceae; genus Zoysia; species Zoysia japonica. The sequence goes on along the minus strand of BCLF01000020.1, from coordinate 2,368,620 downwards.
CAGGAATCCCAGGCTTGTGGCCTTGAACTGAAGTGGGACCAAACATTGGAGAAGCTGGCCTGACACGGACTGGAGATGCCATCCGAATCGGTGGTGCGTGGCCCATGAGAGGAGGACGCTGCTGTGTCCGTGCAGCTGGAGAAGGGAGAGGTGGAGCTGAGAACACAGGAACAGCGGTCCTTATTGTGACTGAAGGAGCCATGCTATGGCAAGGCATACGGTAGTGGCCAACTGGGACATAGGGGGGTGCCTCTGCTGCCGGAAACCTTGACCTTGGATTAAGGCTATCAATGGTCCGTCCATTTGACTGAGATCCACCATCAGTCGATGCTGGTGAGTCTGGTCTGGATTTTGGATTAGACCGAGGACGGAACATAGGGAGGATTTTTGAGTAGCTAGAATGGGAAGAATGGCCAAAAGAAGGCTTCCTTTCTGGCTGCATGGGAAATTTCTTCGGGAAGGGGGAAGCATGGGGATGCTTGGCCATTGCCATCTTCTCCTTCAAGCGATAGTTGAGAAGAGCTCGAGCGATCCTGATCTGCTCCTGCTCATCATTATTCTCTGGTTCGTTGGCTGAATTTGCTTCTTCTCGTGCCACTATTAAAAAAAAAGAGATAAAACAGTGTTAGGTAGAAACCATGATGCAAGTATTTAATAGAAAATGTTGCGATAAAAAAAATTGGATGTCAATATTTAATTGATGCAGCCAAGGATCCAATGAAGCCTGAAACCACACAGCTAGCCTTGTTGCACTAAATTATGAGCTAAATGGGGGAAAAAATGGCTGGCCTAGCCTGATGAGGCTCCAAACTAATACTGGAAAATGCAACCATGCAACTTCATTTGTCTTCAGGCTGATCTGAGTTACATTTCGTAACCTTAGTTAAAAGTATGAAGGCAGATGTTAAAAAATAAATTAGGTCTGTTCTTTCAATAACTTCTAGAGATGGGTATGAATAAGCTAATATAAATTAAAACAAAAAATGCAAATATTCAACTTTTACAATAACTAGTTCATATTGAACTCCACATCACTCATGATAAACATAAGGGCAGAAAAAAATAGTGGCTAAGATATTCATATAACAAAATTCACAATACATATAGTGAAATAAGTATCTATTATTGACATATCGTTATGTACTATCAATGCAATTACAAAATTATATATCGTGGATCACACATATTGCAAAACATCTTGCCTGGCTATGATGAGACTTATTCACTAAACGTAGTACTTGCTTTCCTAATTTTTTGGGTGTGTTAAATATAATTGTTGGGAAAAAAAGAATATGCAATGGCACCATAATTTCTATTGTGTCAATAATGCAACCAAAGGCCTACAGCAAGAGAGAACACAGTAGTCACACTCACATTGTTTCAGTGAAGCCCATGCAGCTGAAGCAGCATTCTTCTCTGCCTGTTTTTTGTTCTTAGCAGGATCTCCGGTAAACACAATACCAGCTAGTTCTACAGTGCACGTGAAAACAGGTAGGTGGCCAACACCAGATCGCTCTGTTGTGTATGAAGGTAATGGTGCTCCAACTCTTTGAGCAACTTCCTGTAGCAGGTTCTTATAAACGCCTGTTTCATCCTGTTTAACAAAAAAATGAGCAACATAAGTGATTAAATTTAGACTATAGAAATTAAAGTATAAATATCAAGCGTGCTGTAGGACCAAGGTAGTCACAGGAAAATATAAAAATAAACATAACTTTATCATAAAATGAGTACAATGTTCACCACTTTAGTTAGTTAAACTGCCTTTGTTATTTTTATATTGATATAAACAGAAGTAATTAAAAGCAAAAGGGCCTCCAATCAAAAGGAAGATGACTTCCAGATTAAGACACTGGCAATCAGTATAATACTTCAGCTGCAAGGGCTATGATTCAGATGTGGTTTAAGATGTGACAGTTGAGATGTCCACTATCTAATTAGAAAAGGCAATTAAGACACATGAGTCAACTAAAAAATTACATAGGTGGATCTAGATATCGCCAATAAAGAAAGGTTATGAATCTTGTACATCATTTCAGAATAAACTAATACAGGTATAAGATACTATATATATATACTAACATCAGAATCTCAAAGACTGATGGTACTTGACCATGAAACTCACTCAGATCAAGGTGAACGGATAACTGCACGGTTCAAGATAGTGGCAACTATGGCGCTTACAGAGATAGAAGAAAAAACCAGTGACTTATTCTAAGCTGGCAGAACATGTTTTTGATTTTTCAGGAATAAGATCTCCAAGCAAGTTTCAGCTAGCCGCTGTTTACTACGACACTGTAGTAGACCAGGAAGTTTCAGCATACCCTTTGTTACTCTTTTCAAATAGTCTGGAAGAATCAGATATTGTTTAGTAATAAAGTATATGTAAACAGCCTATAATCCATCCAGTGGTCAACACTTTCATTGGTTGTACAGGCTCCAATTTTGACAGCCCCAAAGATGGTCAACTATGAGGAGCATCAAACCTGCCTAACATTTGACTGACCATTGTTCGAAATTATGGTAGCAAACCGCTCTACTCAAGTGCCAGTACCATCACATTGACAAATAAGTACAGATTGAGCGGCTAGTAGATCGCCAGAATATTAGTATAATGAAAGTAGCCAACAGTCTAAGGATTATACCGCAGGACCATGTCACTCCTATCACTCTCGTTTTAACTGTAGACATCAAAGTATGAACCTAACCCAAACAGGTCCCCAATTCAGAACAAGACCCTCTAAGCCATTCCATCTCAGACCCACCTTTTTCACGAATTCTGGCCAAAATGGTCGCACCTTTTAATCATCTGGTCACAATCCAGGCCCCCCGAATTCCACATAACAATCTCCGCGCCAAACACAGACCGACAAGAACACCAACTACTCGACGTGACGGCCGTCACACTCAGGCACGCACCAAGAAGAACCCTGCCAAAAAGGGCGGGGGAGCAAAGCGACTCCCCCGCATTAGCACCAGCACTCAGCCAGCCACACCCACATCGTCTCGGCTCCACGGATAAATTCGTAGCGCTCCCAAAGACGAAGCACTAAAAAGCAAGCAGAGCGCTGAGATGGGCGCGGTGGAACCCCACCCCCAAATTGCTGCCAAGACCTCTGACCACGTCGCCGAAGATTGGCACGCATCAGCGCAACAGCGCCGCCAGCGTCCCATGGTGGGCTGGGAGGGGCCTGCCTGCCACTAATCCCAACCGGGCCCACCTGCATTGACCCGCGAGGCCCCGGTTAGGTGCGGGCGGTCTCCAATTCAATTCACCCCACCCACTCCCCCGCCCCCGCCATTAATACCACCACTATAAAGATCCGGACCTAATCTCCATCATTTCACACTTACGGTTCCACGATCTTGCTAATCCCGGTCAAAGCGTATGTATCCCCACATGCGTATCAGCATGATACAGTACCAGTTCCCATGGGCTATGGCACCCCCAATGCCCCGCGTACCGTTCACGCTCAACTGCGCTTCCGAGTCAATTGTACACGGCCGGTCTTTAAGCGCCCTCATCAATGCACCCATTGATGGACAGGTTTGGCTAATCGGGGCTTAGCAGTTAATGGCGCGAAGACTTTCACAGTCCCCTAGACAAAAAAAAATGCGTAGAACCCTAGAGGTACAACGCAAGTCGATGCCTGATGAGAACTGCAGCAATTTTTTAACGAGATTGGCAGTTAATGTGGGGTTTTATCCGAGGCACCGTCGTCGTCACGGCGCGAGAGCACACTTAACGAGTGGTTAATGTAGTAATGGCCGGCGCGGAGTACGAACATTAAGAGGGCTTAACTGCGCTTATTAGTACAGCCATCAGTGGAGCGAGAACTAAGCTCTGTTCATTAACTAATCCGCGCCACTTAACAAAATGCTGCGATGCAGCCGAAGATAAGTACGAATACTGGTATTTCGGTCCCCAAAAAACAGAAAAGTCCAATCGAGGAGGGAACCAAACGAACATGGGTGCTAGGCTACGAACTTTTCCTGTTGGAATCAAAAGAATCCGCCCTTTTGAGGGGAAAACCCACCGAAAATTTTGACGCAAAAGCAGCAGCAGCTTTCCGTACAAATAATTCGCTCCGGTTCATGCCGCTCACGAGCCCCGATCCCAAACGTTGGAGATTCTCGAAGCTGACGGGAAAAAACAAAAAAGTCGGCATCGAGTCAAAATACACGAAAAATTCGAAGGTCGGAAGGAAGATGTCCGTTTTCAGCCGAATCTCTCCGTAATCACCAACATTTGGCTTCAAATTACAGAAATACTCCCTAGACAGAGTGGTGCCGCAAGCGGCCTTAACTTCCAATCGAAGCACGCGTCAGGCAAATCGGAAATCACACACGCGGATTTCCATAGCAACTAGCAGCCGCTCGAACAATGGTTGACAACGATCAGCTCAACGCGAGGAGGAAGCACCGCAGATCCCCCAAATTCCTGCTCGACGCGGACTACAAACACGACAGACAACCGCAAGAAGCACCCCACAAATTCATGATAGGGAGTGGTGTTGAAACAAAGCTGAAAACAGTAGTAGGGGTAAGGGGTGGGGTGGCGCGGCTTACCAGGATGCGCGCGGCGAGCGAGTGGGACGGGCCGCGCCGCGCGAGCGAGGCGAGCGCCACCTCGGCGGCGGCGTGCTCCGCCTGGCGGAGCGTGGTGAAGAACCCGGGGCTCTCGAACACCTCTCCGTTGAAGGTCACCGACGCCTTGAACCGCGGCGCGTGGTCCGGGCCCTCGCGCAGGCAGGTGTACGCCGGCAGGTTGAAGCAGCTCCGCTGCGCCAGCTCCTGCAGCTGGTTCTTGTACATCGCCGCCACCCGCCACGCCGACCCCCAGCGCTGATCCGAGTGCC
>BCLF01000020.1:2350000-2363642 GCA_001602275.1 Zoysia japonica | reverse complement strand
ATTTTTAGAGTGCGTTTAATGCTCTTCCCTGCAGTTACTACTGAGCAGATGACAGTTGGGCCCCAGCATCGGCTGCCACGTTGCTGCTTTGTTTACTTTCGTTTTCTTTCTTTTTTTCTTTTGCCTCTTTCTTTCCGCAGCATGAGGCTCCGTTTGACGCCCCTTAGAATGATTTTTTTTTCCATTTCGATGTTTTTCATATGAAACTAAATTGATTACTGTGAAATTTTTACGGTTTTTTATAATTTTTTTTATTTTTAAAGGTGCATGAATTGTGATTTTTTTCTTATTTCTATTTTTAAAAAAAAATTGAATTGGTTACTATAAAATTTCAATACGTTGTTTGTGAAATCTTACTTTTCAAACCGGTCTGAAAGAAGTTTTGAGAATAAACACAGCATGGGCCACCCTGTAACTCATGCGCCCTCCATATGGTGTGCTCTTTGAATAAAGTTTTGTGGCCAGAGCTAATACAAATGCAAACAGAATTTAACATGAACATATGTTTTGAAAGTAGAAGATGGGTAAGATGTATGTTTCATTCAAAAGGAGGGAATATATAGGAGCTTTGGAAGGTTTTCTTGGATCATGTTTTAAAAGAATTTAAACACACTTGGTCACAACAAGTGATAATGGGCATGGTTCAAACGAAATTTCAAGATGGTTTTCTTTTATTCAATTTTATGATAACATCTATGTGCTACAATGCTATATGGATCTGAGGTTTGATCAACAATATGACGGTCGTGCATTGCAAAATTAAAAGGACAAAAGTGTGCCAAACATTTTTCGTCGTGTTGGTTGATGGATGCAAGTACAACATAGTTTTTCGAGGATGTTGACAATGATTACTATGAATGTTGGATGATGATAACTAATAACACACAATGGCATGAATATTTGAATAAATATGGTTGTGTGAGAATGTCAACTATATATAGTGGTTTTAACTAGAGAAAGCATTGACCAGAAGACAATATCTCTAAATATAGAGAGATGACATGAGCATAATAGTTGTAGCCAACATGATGGCTTGAGGATGACAACATGCCGAACAAGTATTGGATCGGTTCATCTTACACAGATATGCTTCAAGTCATACTCAATATCCTTTTGATATATACAACCTTGCGTATGTTGATGACTTGTAGACATAGAAGTAGAATACGTCTATAGTGCTCATATCTCTAGAGTTCAAGCTTGTATACATATGTTCATGAACTCATGACATCATGCAGGGTTTGTTCCCATTCTCCACAGATGAAGGTTTTTAGGCCTGTTTGACTGAAGCCCGCCATACTGTAAGTTCGATGTTGCTAAACGTGCGCAGAAGGAAAAGGACGTCACACTTTTTAAAAAGTTTCGGCATGAAAAATAAACTATATCGCTATTATGGGAGTGTGGCATGTTGTACATATATATAACAACGAAGCAAATAATGACATAAAAATGACATATCGAACATATGGTGTGGCAAGGTGCAGATACAAACCAAACATATTCTTAGCTATCCACTTGCTCACCTGCACGCATTTATCTTTTAGGTGATGTTTGGAGAACGGAAAATAAAGTTGGGATTGAGTTTAGGAAATGAAATGAGAAGATTTGGACCATTCACTCATCCATCTAATTAAATCTCAAACATCCATCTATTTTCCAATTCCTAATCTATCATCCATTTCAAGATTACCAAACATCACCTTTGTAACATCTCAGGCTGAAATACGGCTTCAAACCTGCTCGCACCTCGTGCGGGTCTCACCTCAGAGAATAACCGCTTATGTTTTCGTCTTTGTTTCGCGTAAAAGGGTTAACTCGAGTTATTACTACATTCTGAAACTATACTCCTATGATACAGTAGCTCACAGCTACAGTGCCTATTTTTATGTCCGATGGGCTGGGATTTCACATTCTCCCTCTTAAGACTCAACGTCTGTACGTCCAGTGTCGGCGTACGTGTCATGCCGTGACCACGCTGGGCCCACGCGCCATGCACACCGTACCTACGCCCCTAGCACGTACACGCCCGTGAAACAGTGAGAGTCAGCTCTGATACTATTCTGTAACATCTCAGGCCCGAAATACAGCTTCAGACCCGCTCGCACACCGTGTGGGTCTCACCTCAGAGAATAACTGCTTATGCTTTCGTCCTAACATCACGTAAAAAGTTATCCCGAGTTATTACTTCATTAAGGCAAGATTTTTAAATTGGTCTTCACCTCCTCCAACTCACGATAAGGAACTAAACTCTCGTGCTATAGTAGCTCGTTAGTGCCCATTTTGGGCCTTATGTCTGATGGGCTGGGATTTCACAACCTTGTTGTACAGAACACCTCTAGACTACTCACACCACACTCCGACTAGCTTGTAGATCCCTTGTCCCTGTCAGGAAACATACAACAAGAAGAGAACATAAACTAAGGCATTTTTGGATGGATTACAATTTTATTAATGGAACTATTTTTTTTTCAATTTTTAAAACGATTTGATATTCTACAACTGAAATGAAAAATTGTTACGTGCCTATGATCACCATGGATTTCTCACCAAGATTTCAGTTACCGGTTCGACCGTGAAAACCAGTCGGCACTGATTTGGCCGATTTTCACCTGCCACAATAAACCATAAAAACTGGATAAATGTGAAAAACAAATGTTAAAGCAAAAGTTTTGAATTTTTAAATTTGAAATCAAATCAGTTTTCATATTTTCTTTTTTTTTGAATTTTTGAAACCGAAAATTGGTCGTCCGGTGAAACTGAACTGGGCGCATTGAAAGAAAATCATGAAAACCATACTGGTTTTCGCCATTTTGAAAACCCTGTTTCTCACTGGTGATGATCTCTCTCCTAAACTTGCGTGTGCTGTATTTTTATTTGAAAAACTGGTAATCCTATGCTACTATGTCACTAAAGACATGGTATGACTTTAGATATCATTCGGTTTACAGCAACATTGGAGGGATTGGAGTAGAATGAAGAGGATAAAATTTTCATTCAGAGAGTACATAATAAATTTAATTCAGTCTAATCCCTCTTTAATATATGAAACGAAACAACCCCTTAACGGGATTGTCTTTTGTCTCCAATTGTTACGATTCTCTTTATAATACATAATACATTTCTTTACTCTGATTTCTGGACGAGAACTAGACGCCCCATTCCCTGATTGTGAACAGACTCTCGCCAAAGCGGCAAGTGGAAAAGGCAATTTCTGCCTGAGAACCATTGAAACGATCCTTGAGCAGGGAACGTTAACGAAAAACTGGTCATATAGATTGTGGTTTTGTCGACCGAAACGCGGGGCACTCGCAATCAGCGTTGACGTCCACGGCGCCTTTGCAATACGACGACCAACACATATGACTGTGTGAACGCGGCCTTGGTTTACCGGGCATGGAAAGGTGAGGCCGAGATGCCAGCAGACGTACAACGAGAGCAAAAGCTTTTACTCTCGTTTTCCTTTCCACGCTGCGACTTGCGAGCTGCTTGATTATTTCTCCTCTAGTAGAAATTTTGCCACTTTATTCATCTAGACGATCGACGCACCGAGATGTCTGTGTACCCATCCGGAGTGATCCGTAGCTTTCGTCGCACGTTGCGGCACGATGCCAAGTCTCAGCTGGGCTGCGTGCTCGCAAGGGCGCGTGGGGGTCGGTCGTCGCCTGCAGCCCCGCACGCGGGCGCTAGCCGCCCACCCATCCGCAAGGTCAGCAGCCAGCGTCGACGTCGGTGCCGTCATCGCCGTGCGTCAAGATCGCGGCCGTTGGGCCCCAATAAACTACAGTATCTTCTTGGACTGCGTAGTACTTCCACAAGCGTCATCGGCGACTCGCCTGTGTTGACCGTCCGATCGTGGCGACGTCGACCCTGGGCTCGCGCTGCCTAGTCAAAAATGGGAAAAGAGAGACAGAAGACGAGAAGCATGGCCTCTGGCCCACCGCAGGCCATAGTTCCAAATGGAGCAAGGCCCAGTTTTTCATGGGCCCAAAGCCCATCTCTTGAAACTCACATGAGCTCCCACCCCGACCCAGTGTCCAACAGCGACGACGACGCGCAGCATCACTCGCAGTGCGCGTTTCCAGCCCACGCGCTATGGAGAATTTTGCTAACCGTCCAGTATTATAACGGTGCTATCGATGTCCGTTTCTTTTTCCAGTGCGAATCAGCCAGGTGCAGACCAAGCAGACTTTCTCTCCAAGTGAGCCAAGAATATATACTTCCAGGTAGAAAAGCTGGAATAAATTATTCAGATTGGTTGTGACAAACACAACTAGTGCATTATTATTAAAAAAAATGCCGCACGATCTGCTGTTCTTATCAGTGGTAGTAGGTCATACTCTAGCTAGGATCTTGTAATGGGCTTTGTGCTGTAAAGACACTGTACTCACGCCCAAAACGCCCGTTGTGCCCGTTCACTTTATTACTCGCCTGGTACTGATTGATACAATAGGAATATACTGTCACCGGCCAGAGGCATATCCTGCAGAAAAAATGTTTCTCCCTCGCACGGCATCGCCTCGACATGTGCTTTATTTTATTCCCACAAACAAAACCCCCGGCACGCTAAAGCTCGTACAAGTGTTTCTCGGCATCAAATCGCGCGATGTCGATGCCAAAATCTTGAAACCGTGTGCCCCTTGATCGATCACAAAGCGGAGTATATATACTGCTGGTCGACCGAAGCGATTATATTCCACTCGTTATCGCCTTGGTCGGGTCTCTCCCACCCCACGCCGCGACGTGTCAGCGCAGTAAGAAAACGAGGGTCGCGTGGCCCGTGGCGAAGATGATGCCCAACGATGCACTGGATGATGTTCAGAGTTGGCCCACGGGTAGCCACAGAGACCGGAGCTTGGTCGCCCGCCGATTCGCCGTGGCCAGCGAGCAGCCACATGGCCGTTCTTCCCCGCACGGAGGCGTCGGCCCGCGCCCACGCATGTCGTCGCGACGCCTGTCCACCGGGTCGCGACGACCGATGCGCGCGCGCGCGCTTCCGTCTGCCGCCGCTGCCGCGCAGTTGGTTCGGGCCGGAAGCCGAGGACGCTCCGTCCAGGCCGCGACCATGTCGGCAGCTCGGCACTCGCGCCTCCCCGTGAAGGACCTTTCTTTTCCCGATCCCTCGCTGGTTTCGAAAAAGGCCCGGGGCGTTCCACGCGATCTGATCGGAGCGTAGTACTAGTACGTGCGCGGCGCACGACGAGCCTGGGCGTTCGCGCCCCAAGCAACTTTCGGCTGCCGATGGCTTGATACTCCTAACACAGCTCGCTGGTCGAACGAGGCCCGCTTGTGCGTGGCACACCTGTCTGGCCTCAATCACCACCGGTAGAATCGCGATTTCTTATGTGTAGATACCACTACCGTCTACCAGCATTTGGTAATTTCTTCGGTGCTGGCTCGTCGTTGGCCCAGCACGCAGAAGCTTTAAACTCCATCGCTTTCCACGACAGCATACGTGCTCGCCACTCGTATGGTTCAATCGACCACTCCCCAAACCTCCAGTACTACGAGCTGGTTGATCAGGACGGGGCCATCTGTCGGCGACGCCACGGCGGCGGGCGCTCATCATCACGCCAATCACTTTCAAGCCCGCTGGACCACACCGGCACGTAGTATCACCAATAAGTGGTGGACGAGCTCGCTTCCGGGCCTACTGTCCAGTGACACTGATAACGCGTAGTAGTACTAGAGTCCGTTGGTCCACCACACACATGGACGTCTGGTGGAACCCGCGCAGTGCTCTCGAAGTGTCAGATAACATGTTCACAAATCACAATCATGGATCGTCGGCATGGTAGGTGGCGTGGCGTCTCGGAAGGCTTTTTTCCGTTTTTTTGGTTATCACCGGCAAGGTCAATTATAAGTGAGCCTATCCCTATCTCTATCCCTAGCTACGCGTCTTAGCTTCGATTGATTGCCACTTAATGACTTGAACAAAGCAACGTGGAGTACTAGCGGTAGATTGATGGATGGGTCGTGGCCTTTCCAGTTCACGCACGCCCGCTCGCACGCATCAAGATTCCTCTCCTCTCCTCTCCCTCCTTACCCTGTACCCCTCTGATGATAGATGTCGAAGGTTGTCTCTCACCACATCACCGCACGGATTGCATGTGGAGCAGAGGGATTTCGACGTCCAGAACACTGCTCGATCGTCAACATCTTTCCTGTGGCTCTCTGTTATTCCCACTCTCGGCGACGAAGGCTTGAACAGTTAACTTGGTCGCGGAACGACGGTTTTCGCTGGAGAGGTGAATTAACAATGTCGGCGTTCTGAATCACTGGCACACAACATAAAATACGATTGAGAGAGTGGTGTGTCTTTGTATTTAATATAGCTTCATCTTCGAAAGACTCAAGATGTTTTTTATCTGGTTTGAATCACCCTGAACGATGTAATACTCTACGTCTAGAGGATGGTTTATCTCGGTGAAAGAGTACAAATGGTCAGATTCTCTCTCCGAGAGACAATCCGGCGCCTAGATCGTAGGTGCTCGATGCACGTATTCGTGGGGTAGGCGGTTACGCGTAAGAGCTCTCGGTTTCGGTCTGTATGTGTTCATTGTTGTCTCTCTCTTTATCGCTCTCCGAGCTCTACTTTATATAAGACGGTCTGGGTTACAAAATGGTAGGTCCTATACGGTTCTACTGTCTCGCTGACAGGTGGGTCCTCCACTGGTGTCGTCATCATTCGTTATGCCTATGCGAGGGCGTGGCCTGTCGCATCGCACATAGCGGCGGGCACTATAGCGCCAGTCCGGCACTGTAGCGCCAGTCACAGTGCCGCCGAGTTTTGTCTGTTGACTCTCGCGACCCGTCTGGTACTGTAGCTTCAGCTGGAGTGTCGTCGTGGTGAACCCGTCCCGTCCCGTCAGGACGGTTGACGGTTGGCCACCGGAATACATACGACATAACGCCGTATCTACCTCGGGGGTCAGTCTCCGGAGGTCGGCTTTCGGAGGTCAGCGTCACCGTGCGTCTTAGCGCGGCTAAGACTTGGCTTTCGTAGATCGTCGCCTTGAGGGTCGGACCGCGGGTTCGTGCGCCGTCCTCTGATCCCAAAACCCCTCAGGGTACGCGTACAAGTACACGTCGTCAAGTACTCGAGATACATGATCCCGACAGTAGCCTCCGAGCCTGGCGTCGTTTGCGACCTTTTGTTAAGACGGCGTTGGGCTGGTCGTCTCCAAAGTTCGTTTTGATCCTACGGGAGCGCGCGAGCGCGCCCATAGAGCGTAGCCTCCGAGCCCTCGAGCGATCCGGAGGGTCGGTCGTGGGCTGAAGCGTTGTGCCGACCATCGCCCGCTGATGGTTGATCCTACGGGGGCGCACGAACGCGCCCGTAGGGCGTAGCCCCTGAGCCTTCGAGCGATCCGAAGAGTCGGTCGTAAGCTGAAGCTTTGTGCGGACCATCGCTCGCTGATGGTTGATCCTATGGGGGCACGCGAGCGCGTCTGTAGGGCGTAGCCCCTGAGCCCTCGAGCGATCCGAAGAGTCGGTCGTGAGCTGAAGCGTTGTGCGGACCATCATTCGTTGATGGTTAATTCTAGAGGGGCGCGCGAGCGCGCCTGTAGGGCGTAGCCCTCGAGCCTCCGAGCGATTCGAAGAGTCGGTCGTGGGCTTAACCGCCATGCGTTGTTTCGACCGACGGGGTCGGGCCAAGGTTGTTCTCGGTCTTTTGTTCGAAAAGACGCCTAGGACGGACCGGTTCGATGCGGTCCCCGCCCATGATCAGCATCGCGCCTAGGTCGAAGGCCATGATCAACGCTCGATCGTTCGAACTGGCCCAGTGGCCTTGGCTGTCGATCAGCCGATCGTGCGAAGTTTCGTTCGCGTGCTTTCCCTTACTCGGACTCCCCATGATGGTCACCGGAATCGAACGGCCTTCTCGCCTCCACGTGGAGGGTTATCGGACCGTTCAGAAATCGCAATCGCCGGTCGATCTGGGCGGTTGGTTTGAATTCGAACGGACGGCATCGAGGACGCGGCGGTTCGCGCGCTTGCATCACGTCGTCTGCCAGTCGTGCTCTGGCAGCCATCTTGTCAAAGTAATGCTGGCGCCCCGGCCGCGGCAGACGCGGTGAGGCGCGGCTCGAGCCCGCTCGTCAGCGGGTTGGGTGCGAATGGGTCGGGAGCGCGTTGGGGCGCGCGCCCGCGACCGCGCAGTTACTCTCACGATCGACTGCAGGCGGCGCAGTAACTGTGCGGGCCGTTTAAAAAGAAGGGTGCGGTAACTTCGCGTTTTCACCCAGCCTCCTTGCTTCGTCTTCAACCTCCTATCGCGCGCAAGAGCTCGTTAGCTCCGCCCTTCGCCTTAGCATTGTTAGGTTCGACGATCGCCGTCGTTCTAGCCCGCGTTCTTTCTTCATCGTCGACGTCATCTTCGCGATGTCTGAGCGGGAGTCTTCGACCGTTGACGACGCTCTGCTCACGAGGTGGAACGTCGTCGGGATAATCCCGTCGAGGGAATCGGCTGGCTGGGGGGGCCGGCTACGGTCACGTCGTGCCCGTGCCGCCGCCAGAGAAGATCGTCAGCTTCCTGGCCTACCACGAGCGTGGGCTTGGACTGCCGGTCTCAAGCTTTTTTCAGGGCGTCCTCAACCAGTACGGCGCTCGGCTTCATCAGCTCACGCCGAACGGAGTCCTCCACGCCTCCGTCTTCGCGACGCTATGCAAGGAGTATCTGGGCATCTGACCGAGTCTTCCGCTGTGGAGGTACTTCTTCCTCGCCAATCTCTAGACGTCGAAGGAGACTGAGGTCGACAAGCGCGTCGGCGGCGTCAGCATCATGCTTCGGACCAGAGAGTCCTAGGAGTACATCGAGATCGATCTGAAGACCTCGTTGAAGGGCCGGAGAAAGTCATGGTTTTATATCAACAACGCTGACCCTCAACTCTCGCCCTTCGAGGACTTGGTGCCCGAGATGACCGGGTCTTGGAAGTCGAGACTCTCGGCTGCAGTGGTCGAGTCGATCCGACCGCAGCTGGAGGCGATCCGGCGTCTGCGGGAGCAGGGGCTGACCGAGACGACGGTCTTCGGCGTCGCCTTGCGACGTCGAATCATGCCGCTGTGCCTCCGGATGCACAGCATCGGAGAGTATGAAGGGCTGGATGACGAGACCTGCGAGGTGCGCGGCCAGTCTCTCTCTCTATCAGCATGCAGAGGGGGCCCGCTCGGCCTTGGAACAAACGATCCGCATCGTCAAGAAGGAGTGCGATCGTGTCTTCGAGCAGGTCGACCTCCTGAAGTCGTAGCGGATCGTGCTCCAGTCCGAGGTCGAGCAAGCGACGGTGAAGCTCGAGCGGACGCGCCAGGGGGCCGTTGGAGTCCAGGAGGAGCTCTCAGCGGCCCAAGTCCAGAATAAGCGGCTTCGGAAGAGCCTAGATCGGGCGGGGCAGGCTGCCGAGGCCGCCAAAAAGGAACGGAACGGTAAGGGCGGACTCCTTTTTATTTTGCTCCGGCGTTCGGAGTCGCTTTGCTGACGGTTTTGAGCGCAGGCTTGGCGGGCGAAGTTCAGACCCTGAGGTCGGCGGGTTTGAGTCTTCTGAAGAAGTTATACTCCGACGTGCCGGAGGACTCCATCCCGATGGGGGTCCTCACGCACGCCCTACATCAGCTTCCGAGGGTCGTCGTCAACGTTGTCATGAGGGCGCTGGAGGACGGGTCCGCGACAGCCCTGGCCTTGGCCCGCTCCCACTATCCGGATGTGGACTTCGGCAGGGTCGCCGAAGGCTTTGCGTCCGGCTACTCAGACGAGCTGCTAGACGCGCTCTCGGTGGAGATGCAGGAGCCTGGGGTGAAGGCCGTTGTCGACTTCAGGACGGAGAACTTCTTGCTCGAGCAGTTTGGCTCGTCCCTTTATGTATAGAGTTAGGTTTGTAAAAAGTCGTGTCTCGTGTAATGAAAGGTATCAATTGAGAAATCATCATTGCACGAAAAAATTTGAGTTTCCGACCCATCTTCGCTACTTGCGACTGTTTTTCGCGCTCTGCTGTGCATCAATCAAACGAACGGGTCGAGTATAGCTCGTAGGGTCGGGTGTCGAGCCCGATACAGCCGTAGAGCGTCATCGGCTTCCGATCGTTGATAGTATAGCTGCGGGGATGATTCGAACAAAAAACGTGCGTGAAGTTTATCGCGTTCGGAGATCACCCGCGAGCTCGGCGCGGGCCGGGGATCCGACCCCGAAGAAACAAAATTAAGCACGGACTCAAGTTTCCGACCCCTTTCGCTGCTTGTGGCTGTTTTTCGCGTCCCTTTGGGCGTCAATCAAACGAACGAGCCGAGTATAGCTCGTAGGGTTGGCGCCTGGCGTGTTGTCGGGAGTCGCCAGCTCCCCGCCCTTAGGGGCGTGGAGAGTGAAGCACTCCCTCGATGGGTCGTGTCTCAGAACGGCATGGCTCCGTCGGCGCTGCATAGTGCGCTTCCTGCGCGGCGCCTGAAGGCGAAGCTCGCTGACTTCGTGGGCAACAAAGTTCAGGCTTTTGAAGCGGAAAGCCTGTCCAAAGGTGAAAGTGGGGACGCGCCACGACCGACCATCTCCGGGGATGGCGACCATAAAGCCCCCGAAGCGAAGTGGGAGACCAAAGTGTCTCCTATGACGGCAAAGAAGAAAGCCATCGAAAAGTTGAAACGAGCACACACCAAGAGAATACCTCTACCTGACGCGCCAACTGTCGACGTTCTGACCACCGGCACAGTATGATACGATCGAGGGGGTGATGTGCCTTCGTATTCGATATGGCTTAGTCTTCGGAAGACTCAAAGAGTTTTTTACCTGATTTGGACCACCTCGAACGGTGTAATACACTACGTCCAAGGGATTGTTTATCTCGGTGGAAGAGTACAAATGGTCGGATTTTTTCTCCGGAAGAGGATCCGGTGTCTAGATCGTGGGTGCTCGATGCACATATTCGTGGGGTAGGCGGTTACGTGCAAGAGCTCTGAGTTTCGGTCTGTATGTGTTTGTTGTTGTCTCTCTCTTTATCGCTCCTCGGGCCTCCTTTTATATAGGCCGGTCCGAAGTTACAAAATAGTGGGCCCTATGCGGTTCTACTGTCTCGCTGACAGGTGGATCCTCCACTAACGTCGTCATCATTCATTATGCCCATGCGAGGGCGTGACCTGTCGCGTCGCACGCAGCGGCGGGCACTATAGCGTCAGTCCGACACTGTAGCGTCAGCCACAATGCCGTCGGGTCTTGTCCGTTGACTCCCGCAGCCCGTCTAGTACTGTAGCTTCAGCTGAAGTGTCGTCGTGGTGAACTCGTCCTGTCCCGTTAGGCCGGTTGGCGATTGACCACGACGTAACGTCGTACCTACCTCGGGGGTCGGTCCTCGGGAGTCGGCTTTCGAAGATCAGCGTCACTGTGTGTCTTAGCACGGTTAAAACTTGACTTTCGTAGATCGTCACCTCGGGAGTCGGATCGCGCGTTCATGCGCCGTCATTCGACTCCAAAACCTCTCGAAGTACGCGTACAAATACGAGTCATTAAGTACCCGGAGTACATAATCCCGACAAACAATGTCAGCGACTTTCTGCGCTCCAGGTCCTCCAGGCTCTAGCACGTCGTGCGGCAGCACAAAGGCGTGCGAACGCGGCGCTCCGCCACCACCCACAGCATCGATTCGCATAAACAATCCACCCCACCGGCGTGCCGCCACCTTCCTCCGGTGCTTTTTTCCTGGCCTTACCCGTTAGGTCAGGCCGTCGGAATCGAATGCTCATGTTGCTGCCGCCGGCTAGCTATGCTCGCGCGGTTTTCTAAATGGGATATTGGGCACTGCTGCTCCTGGAGTGCTTGCTTGTTTGGTCAGGTTGTTGTTGCGACACTCTCTCGCCATCGCTCTCTCTTTCCCCGCTTCTGTTGCAGCGAATATTCCGTAGAGCTCAAAAAGTACCGTGCCATGTGAGAGAACTGTTAGAGTGCGCGTGTTCAAGAAGGAGAGGAAGCTTCAACGTTGAACACGGATGTCCGCAGTTTGATCAGCAAGTGTACTAGATTTTTTTTTCATTGGCTCCGTTCGGATGAAATTCTATCGGCGAGCTGCAGCTGCGCGGTTACAACCAGCGTTCACAAAACCGCTCAAAATCGATCTGTTTTTACGGTTTTCGAAGAAATCGGTCCGGATCGGTTTTATAAACCGATCGGTTTTCGTTTTAAAAATTTAAAAAAATTTGAAAAATTGAAAAAATTCAGAATACCGAAAACCGATAAAACTGATCGATAAACCACCGGTGGGTTTCAAATTTTAAAATCTGTTACTGTAACAAACCGGTGAAACCGACCTGTTTACTGTAGCAAACCATTCAAATTTTAAATTTTCGATTTAAAGCGGTTTTTAACCGATTTTTTTCGGTTTTCGCGATTTTCATTAAACCAGTCCCGACGGATACCGGTCTAAACGAAATAAACCAAGGTTACAACCGATGCATTGATTTTCACTGTAGCTGATATTTGCTACAGAAATAGCACTTCCGAACGCACCCATTCTGATCAGCCAGAGTCTTCACACTTCATCTACAGGATTTCAAACGGTCGACCTCAATCCCGTCCAAATCCCAGTCTCAAAACCGTTCTTCATAGCTTTGCAGTTAAGTACGACTCCATCTACATGGAAATGCGCTAACCGACTAAGTTAATGCGAAGTGTCGACACTTCGCCCCGCGTCGTCCAACAACGGAGAGGGCCCGCGCCATCGCTCTCCGATCCCTTCTTTTTCGTCCTATCCGTTTTTGACATCAATTTCTTTTCTCTGTATCGTTCTTTTTTTCTGGCCCCCGCTTTTCCACCCTCCGCACGTCCAAATCTTGTCCCCCGGGTCCATCAATCTGCTTTGCCATTTGCCAATCATCCATGAACAACTGTTCCATAAGACCATAGACTCCGCAGTTCAGAGAATTCCCCTATTTCATTGAGCTTTGTTAAGATTAGTGGGTGTATAGTGATTAGATTAACCAGTAGTGTGGCTAAAGTGGCACTGTAGTACGATATAGTGCTGTTAAAATGTGACTTAGGAAGAATACCAACTACTACTAGTACAGTAGTACTACTTGTGAGTGCAAGCTAGGGTCGGGACAACAGTTGTTCATCCTGCGCAAGAGTCAGACTTCACACAAAAATGATTTAGTCCAATAGTACTACAAATTTGCTCTGAATTTGTAAGATAATTGTAGCTGCAGCGAAAGATGAGCACATCAGAAAGGAGGATCATATGGGTAATCAATACGAAACCAAGTGACAATAAAATAATCTTAGTAGCGGTAGTACATCGAGCCTCTGGGGAAAAATGCCAAAATTAGAGGCTCTAAACTCTCTTCTTCATCGATCACGATTCACGACTGGGAGTAGAAAGAACACGAACAAGCCGGCAGGTACCTAAAGGAAAATGGAGGGAAAAAAATGGGGGCTTGGATGAGGAAGGGGGTAAAAAAGAAGAAAAACTCATCGAATCATCAATCCGAAATGACTAGTAGGGCCACTAAAATAAGCGAGCGCTCCTGTTCCTCAGTCCTGGAAGCCGGTCTTCTCCCAGATGGCGTTGCGGACGCGGCGCAGGTCGCGGCCCTTGAGCGTGCGGCCGGCGCCCTCGCGCACGGAGAAGGACGCGGCGGCGCGCTCCCGGCACTGCAGCAGCTCGTGGGGCGG
>BCLF01000020.1:2270010-2329139 GCA_001602275.1 Zoysia japonica | reverse complement strand
GCGTCGGTGACGCGTCGGCCGAACTGGACGCTCAGGCAGTGGAGGAGGTCGTGGAGGAAGCACAGGATGGCACTGAAAGCTAGCGCTCGCGAGGAGGTGCTCTTGCTCGCCGAGTTCGCCGAGGATGAGAGCCGGCAGGGCCTCGGTGGCGTAGACTCACAGGGCATGCTGTTCGGCTGGTGGGAGGGATAGGGCGGCAAGGCGGTGGAGCTTGGCCGTGGGTGCGTGGAGAGGCAGGTGGCGAGCTGCGAGAGCGCATGCGCGGCGCGTGGCTGGCAGGTGACAGCGCGACGCCGGCGCTGGCGGCGCAAAAGACAGGGAGGAAGGAGGTAAGGATGGAAAAGACGCTGACAGGCGGGACCCACAACTTGTTTCTATTTTTCTGATTTTCCGGAATTTCAGCAGCAGCCTCTGTTTTCCTTCAAAAGGTCAACTTGCCGAGCTCCGATGAATTTAAAATTTTGCAGGGTTGAAGAACTTTTTAAGATGAACAACTTTCGTTTTAGGATTATCTTCAAATTCTGAATAAATTTTATTCTACGAAATTCGGAGGATAAATGGCTATTTGAATGGGGTAAATTAATTCGGACGAGGTCAAAAAGATCAAAAGAATTGGCCTGGTTTGGAATTCACGGAGTTCGATAGGATTGGAATTCAGAAGGGTTGAGTTCAAAGAATTTGAATGGGTTTGAAATTCAGAAGCAATAGGTTCACAGGAGTTAAACGGATTTGGAATTTAAAAGAAGTTGGTTGAACGGAATTTGGGATCGAGGACTAAGAAATCAAAAGAACGCGATAAAAAAAACGGTAAAGAAAAAGAAAACAAAAGGGGGGTCAATCACTCAACACACTTCAAATTTTATTATTTTGAAATCTTCAATTTAGATAAGGTTTAATTTAGTGAGGTTTTCACCTTTTGAAATAGGAAAGAAAAGAAGAGGTGAGAAGTGGAAAGAAAATAGTTAGGGTGAAAGTTAGAATTTTTTTTTTGAATTACGTGTTTTTAGACTTTTCCTAAAATTCGGGATGTCACAGCGACGGCATTGGGGTCGATGGTGACAGTAGCGCGGCGCTCGACGTGTCACGGCCATTGGTGGGATGTCGCGACGGGGGTTGATGGCAACGGCCGCGCCGGTGCTTGATGTGGGACGGCTGAGGAGACGCTGGTGGTTCGATGGGGGCGGCGGGGCCAGGGCAGATAGTGACCGCACCGGCTAAGGTTGGAGCTGTTTTCATTCCATTACAAATAATAAACCAAACAAAGTTGGTATTAACTCATTCTCTATGTAATATCAATGTAATATGAATACCATTACGACAACGTTACAAAATCTGAACCAAACACCACCCATATTCTTAAGGAAAGAGAAAAAAGCAATAGGGAAACACTTTTCCTATGTGATTTCATCGGGGAAAGGTTCATAGAAAATATTACAAAGTAAAAGGGGGCACTGCCCTATAGTTCTGCTGGGAATTCGTTCAACAACACGTTCCATGCAAGCTCCTCTCCTCAAGTCCTTGACCTCCCTTGAGCAGCTCCTCCCCCTCTGCAAGCTCTTAGAAGGCCTAGGGTTTGGACCAACTCAGAGGCATGGTTGGGGATAATGGGGGAAGATGTACATCTTTAAAATTGTTTTTCTTCTGTTGTAAGATGTGGAGCATCTCCAACAGATACTTAAAATTTGATTACCTAAATTTATGTTTAAGTCGTTGGTAAGTTGATATTAGTAGCTATAAAAGTTCCCGTCTCTAAAAGATAGTATAGACAGGGCTATTACCTATGAGGTACCCACATTTAACTATCTAGAAACGTGGATTGGTAGTAGTTAAATTTAGAGTACTTAATTAAATCACTGTTGAAGATGTATTTTTATTAGAGCAACTCCAATAGTGACTTAAAATTTGAGTACCTAAATTCACTTTTAAGTAGTAGCTAAACCAATATAAGTAGTCTAAAAAGTTGTTAACTCCAATAGGTACCAATATTTACATATGCAAAATATTAAATGTGCCACACTATTATATTCACATAGGTAAAAATTATGTGAGGTAAGTTTTTGAAGGATAGGCAGATCTAAACCATTGTTAAATATGAGTACCGGATTTGGTGAAGCTGAGGATAGGTAAATTTAGATAGATGATATAGGTACCTGTTGCAGTGATGTTTTTTTTGCATGTAATACTCAAATTAGTGTTTAGTTACTTAGTTTAGGTCACTATTAGAGTTGCTCTTAGTGACACCTATATTTATATTTAGATACTATGTTTAGATATCTATTGGAGTTGTTTCTTTTTATAAAATCCAGGTGGGGAACGTTCCCCTGTTGACTAAAAAAACCATGCAAGAAAATATATTGTCACAAATAAATAACGCAAACACAATGTAGGACCTGATGACGTATCCATCATCTTGTTTTTTTTTTTTAACTTTTGAATAGTTATGGAGCAGCAATGACCAAGCTCGATCCACAATCCGTTGCAGAGAATTTTTCGAGCATAGAAAATAGAACAACTTAGTGGTGCGTTAGGCACATCACAATTTCCTCATCGACAACATGCCCAGCAGTACCGCCGTATAGTAATTCTCCAGTCGCAGAACAAGCTGGCGTTTGCGCGTGAAATTAAGCCATGCCGTGACTTGTTCGGATCAGTCAGGGTCATCAGGTTCTTGCTCATCATCTTCGACGAAGGGAATCTGGTTTCTTTCAGATGAGAGGGAAAACAGCGGGCCGAGGCGCCGAGCTATGCATTGGGGTAAGCATTCCGTCTGGTTGCCATTTTAAACTGAGACCAAGTATAGTCAAACAACGAATTTTCTTTGGGCGTGGAAAAGATGCAACGCGGTTACACGCCAAACAAAAATAATCGCATCGCGTTCTCCGCTTAAAGTCTCTGTCAAAGGACTTGGTATTCGATGGAGTTTCTCCGACCTCGGTGATATCACTCACCTAAGCTGCACAAAGCTGTCAGCCATATACATAGCGATCAAAGTGGGTCATCTCGTGAACCTACATCTAATATAATTTTTATAGGTAATATAAAAAATCTATAAAATTTAATAGATATAAGTTTCTAGATCAAGCCACTTTCATACTTATAGAATAGGTATACACATCGTCGAGAGTAACTATATACCATTACTACAAAAAAGTTTATTTCGACACCCCCTCTGAAAGTGCAGATGGTTGATAACTATCAACCGTCTGCACTGTTAAAAATATGAGTCCTGTCATGAGAACCGCTGGCACTAATCACTCACTACAGGCGAACGTCTTAAACAACCGGTTGCACAAAGGCACATCTTAGTGCAGACGGTTTCTTAAAGCAGCCGCCTATAGTAATCTAATTAGTGCCAGCGGATCTCTTAGACAACCGCCTGCAGTAAAGAAATTAGTGTCAGCAGTCGGCTAACAGAACCGCTTCCCCTTTTACGCAATTGGTGCTATTAAGGGGTCCGCCTGCACAAATATCGCAGAGTATAAATAGGGACCCCGGCCGTCCTGTTCCTTCCGCGACTCGGCTGTCTTCCAGAGCCTCGCGCGCGGGGCGAGGCGAAAATCCAATTGGCGGTGGGAAGCTTTTTTTCGCGAATCTTCTTTGGAATCTTGTTCTTTAGAGTAATCTTGTACTCTACTCCGATTTATTTCAAAATAAAGTGTGATTTGTATCCTAATTCTGTGATTATTCATTATCTAAGATTTCTCAATGTTTTGCCACTTTAGTAGATTTATTTTGGCTAAAATTGTTGAAATCTTGTTCTCTAAGGTAATCTTTTACTCCTTCTCTAATTTATTTCAAGATTAAGTATGATTGGTGCTCTAATTTTTATATTTCTTATTATCTAGAGTTCCTCAAGGTTTTATCATTTTAGAAGATTTATATTAGCTAAAATTCAAAATATTTTGATAATTCTTAATCTTCTAAGTTTCCATTATGTTGTACAAGTCGTAAATTTAAATTTTTATAATTATTAAGTAGCATTTTATTATTTGTAGCTAATATATAATTAGTGTTCTATTTAATTAAATCTATAATAAAATTATGCGTAGGTTGAAATAAAGAATGGATCGAGCATGAATGTACAATGCATTTGTGTAGTGGTTATAGATTTTACATTAGGCTTAGCAGGCCCCATCCTCAAAGAAAAGAAAGGCTAACTCTAAACCATGCTTCATAGGTAACAAAAACATCTTCTTTTCAATATGTGACAGTACTTGTCCCAAATTTTCACCTAGTTTAGTTTGTTTTTGTTTGAAGTGTCATAAGCAACCTTCCGGCACTGTCGTGTGTGATTATTATGTCTGCGAGTATCTTAGAGTCACTGGACATTATAGAGTGGATTGTGAGGATGTAAGCTATCTTATCGATCTGTTTTGTATACTTAAATTAATTATTATCATTGTTATAGCAATTATCTATTATCTTTTCATTTACTGAAACGCAATGTCGGTCAGGAATGGTCTTGGGGAAGAGACATGGAGCGCACAGGTGTTGACTCCGTCCGAAGTGATCTATGCTACTTTATCTGTCAAGATATTGTTCACCAAAATGGAGTCTTTTTTGCAAAGGAAAACAATAAATTGCTTTTGTATTCGCATCTGTATTTTTATGATAGGTTTAAGATTATATAGATGTAATCGGATTTCATTGGATGCTATGCAATGTGACATGTGAATAATTGATTTATAAGATATTGTTGTTTGTTTGTGTTTACTTTGATAAAATATTGAATTTTATATCTATTTTGAAACTATATTCTTGTATAAAATTATAAATCTTGTATAATATAATTATTAAAAATAATAAATTATTTATAAAAAATATAGTACATCGGCTTTTTTAAGGAACCTATGCACTAATACATATACAGTGCCGTATGCACTAATACATATACAGTGCAGATGGCTTCTTAAAGCCACCGTCTGCATTAAGTCCATTAGTGTAGATGAAGGCATAAAAAGCCCGTCTGCTCTAATAGGTTTAAGGAAATATGTCTGCATAAATTATATTAGTGCAGGCGAAACACTTAAATACGTGTACAAATAGATGATTTTTACATACTCGCTAATTACAGCGGAAACCAAAACCGCCTCTACGAAGAGGTTTAGAACTGTCTGCAAAAATGATTTTTCTACTAGTGTACAGCTTCGGCCGGCTTACGGCGGTAGGCGGCAGGTTCCAACCGTTGTATTATTCAATTATAAATGGAATTTCCAAGATGGTTGCTTGCGTGGAATATTGTCAGCCTTGACCTTTTTTTTAAGTAAAGATTGAAAAGATATATAGAGGGTTTGAAGGAAATGTTTATACTCCATCTGTTTTTAAATTATTATCGTCATTAACTTCTAATATCATTTTGAATCATTTAAAAATTAATTCAAATATGTAAAATTGTAAGTCATAATTTAAATTCTTTTAATAAAATATATTATATCTATCAATTTTTTATAAGATGAACAATCAATTTAAGAATGAGCAGGTATGTAATTTCGTCGCAGTTGCATTAAATGACACTATAAAGTTCCGCACCGATAGCGCCCTCCATCCAACACCAAATAATCCTGATTCTTTCATTTGCTTCTCCAGCTAGCGGGTCGTTGGCTTGTTGCCACAGATCATACTGATCAGGCACTCAGAGAATAGTTCCATCAAACAATGGGGCTTGCGTACCGGATCGCAAGCCCGTCGGAGTACCTTGCGATCACCGGGTATGGCATCAGCGACGTCAAGATCGCCAAGAAGGCGTGGGTCAAGCCGGGGCAGCGGTGCGCACGCTTCGACATCACCCCTGTGAACTACACCTTCGAGGTGCAGGCCATGAGCGCCGAGAAGCTGCCCTTCATCCTGCCCGCCGTCTTCACCATCGGGCCCCACTCCGACGACGAGGAGTGTCTCCTACGGTACGCCAGGCTCATGTCTTCCCACGATAAGCTCTCCCACCACGTCAGTGAGCTCGTCAAGGGCGTCATCGAGGGCGAGACCCGCGTGCTGGCGGCCTCCATGACCATGGAGGAGATCTTTAAGGGCACCAAGTCGTTCAAGCAGGCTGTGTTCGAGAACGTGCAGCTGGAGCTCAACCAGTTCGGCCTCATCATCTACAACGCCAACGTCAAGCAGCTCGTCGATGTGCCCGGCCACGAGTACTTCTCCTACCTGGGACAGAAAACGCAACAGGGGGCGGTCAACCAGGCCAAGGTGGACGTCGCCGAGGCCCGGATGAAGGGGGAGGTCGGCGCCAAGGAGCGGGACGGCATGACGAAGCAGAACGCTGCCAAGGTGGACGCCGAGACGAAGGTGTTCACGGTGAAGCGGCAGGGCGAGGGCGCCAAGGAGGAGGCGAGGGTGAAGGCGGAGGTGAAGGTGTTTGAGAACGAGAGGGAGGCCGTGGTGGCGGAGGCGAACGCGGAGCTGGCGATGAAGAAGGCCGGGTGGGAGCAGCAGGCGAAGGTGGCGCAGGTGGAGGCGACCAAGGCGGTGGCATTACGCGAGGCCGAGCTGCAGGTGGAGGTGGAGCGGCGGAACGCCGCCATGCAGACGGAGAAGCTCAAGGCCGAGCAGCTCAGCAAGGCCGTCGTCGACTACGAGATGAAGGTGCAGCAGGCGAACTGGGAGCTCTATAACCGGCAGAAGGCGGCGGAAGCACTGCTATTCGAGCAGGAGAAGGAGGCCGAGGCGCGCCGGGCGTCCGCGGACGCTGCCTTCTTCGCGCGGCAGCGCCAGGCCGATGCGGAGCTCTACGCCAAGCAGAAGGAGGCCGACGGGTTGGCGGCCATGGGCCGGGCGCAGAGTGCGTACCTCTCCGCCATGCTCGGCGCGCTCGGCGGCAACTACGGTGCGTTGCGCGATTACCTCATGATCAGCACAGGAGTGTACCAGGACATGGCGCGTATCAACGCCGACGCCGTCAAGGGGCTGGAGCCCAAGATCAGTGTGTGGAGCAACGGCGGTGATATCAGCGGGGGCGATGCCAGCGGCGGCGGTGGTGCAATGAAGGAGGTGGCCGGGGTGTATAAAATGTTGCCGCCGCTGCTGACCACGGTGCACGAGCAGACAGGGATGCTGCCACCGGCATGGTTGGGTTCGCTCGGCCCGACCAACTCCAGCTGAATGAGCTCAATCTGGAGCTTAATTTTACCTGGTAAAAAGTTTGCCCAATGTCTACAATTTGATTTTTTTTTTTCAAATATTATGCCGTGGATACTGTATTTGTTTCGCTGTACCGACTCAAAAGATTGTGTGGAATGTTTGTGGTGTACTGGTGTGCATGTTGCGCTTGCGTGCGAATGGGTGCTCTGTATTCTGTATAGTAGTACTTTGTATTTGGGTGCATGTGTCGACTTTTCTCAAATTTGTACAATATCAAAATAAACCATCAAACAAGTTTAGGCCTCTTATGTACGAGGGATTTTTTTTTCTATTTCATATTTTTTTCTGTGAATTTTATATGAGATTTCTGTAAAATTCATGCGTTCCAAAAGAGACCTTAGACATTGAGCGTGCAATTTCCTTCTAAACAATGCGGGTAATTAGGCCTCCTTCTGAACACGAGAATTTTTTCTTTTTCCTACATATTTCCTGTAAAATTGAACTGATTGATGTGAAATTTTTGTGAGATTTCTATGAAATTAATGCGTTTCAAAAAGGTCTTAATCTCTCGAAACCGGACCAGGGGCCATTACAATCCATGTCTACTCTTCGCCTCCATGTCATAATGACCGCCGAGTGGCTCAATCTGGAAGACACCAAGAATTGTATATTTTTTTAATAAAATTGGACATTTTTTATTTCTGTATAATTTTTACTATAAATTCCTGCGTTAAAAGGACTGAAAGTGCATGGAGCCGCTAAGGTACGAATTATGCCTTTTTCTTCTCTCTCTCAAAATTTTGCAATGGGGAAAAAGTTGATCTTCTAGATATTTCAAGATGAGTGATGGGGAACTGTGTGCATGGTTTTGTATGGCAGTTAGAAATATTTCTTGTGAGGAAAATTTTAGTGCAAAATAGTTTTCAGTGTAAAGGTGCAAACTGCAAATAGGTAGAGGATCCACATGTACAATTTTGCAGAAAGCTCGTAAGGAAATTAGCTTCCGCAAAAAAGTCTTTCCAGCGCCCTTACATCTGAACGGTTGTATTACAATCTGATGGTCACGAATGTTTGCTTGCATTGATTGCATTGAAACTGGTTTTGAACTAAAATTTTCTCCATTTCTTTTTCATCGAAGTTAGAAAGTTGACTCGATGGAATAGATGAAAGTGAATTGTTGCCCCTGACGTCATTACACACATCTAAGGCTTCTTTGAAATGCACGGTTTTCATATGAGTCGTACAAAAATTTCACAGGAATCAGTTCAATATCACAGCAAAATTGTATTAAAAAAATTACTTCATTCCAAAGGAGGCCCTAGTGTCACTCATCTTCCCACCTTCTCAATGTTTTCATATGGTACGGAGTACGATGCAACAACAAAACTTCTCTACGCTCTCATTGGCTTTCATCTAAAATGGGTTGCATAGATATTTTTAATTTGCTGCTTGCTATGACATGTTTGTTCTGTTACATAGTGAGCCGTTTCTGCTGTATGATGGAAAGGAACTGGGTCTCCTTCTGAATTGAGATCTATTTTCAAAACGTACATTTTTCTATAAAATTTCTAATTTCTGTAAAAAAAAAATTCATTCCAAATAGTCACTAGAGCTAGAAAGGATAGGCGAGGATGTTTTAGAACTCATTACTAAAGCATCCAGCTCTATCACACTACTGGAATTCACGTGTTTATCTAGGAACTAGATTTCTAATGGAAACGGCAAATAATAGTGGGGAAACACTTTCTTTATGAGACTTTCTAGAGAATATTTCGAAGGAAAAGGGGCAGTGCCCTACTGTTCTGCAGGGAAATCATTCAACAACATGTTCTCTTCTCCTCCTCAAGTCCTTGCTCTCCTCCGTTGAGCAGATCCTTCCTCTCCTCTCCCCGCGCAGCTCCTCCCTCTCCTCTCCCCGCGCAACTCCTCCCCCTACGCATCTCGTTGATCCCTCTCCTACCCTACGCACCTCCTCCCCCTCTGCAAGATCTTAGAAGGCCTAAGGTTTGGACCAATTGATAGCTAGGCATGGTTTGGGGATGGAGGAATATGTGCAGGTCCAATTTGATGTTCGAATCTGCAAGCATTCACACCAGTTTTACTGCTGCATGGAGAAATTTGGTGGAGATTTTGAGGAGACGATGTGGCGCACGCGCACTAGAGAGAGATCGAGGGGCGTGTGTTGAGAGCCACGAACAAAATAGCAGGCTATAGCTGATTTGGAAGGTTATGCCATTTTCACGGCTATTATTTAGCTATGGCTAAAAAAAGCTATAGTCGGAGATAACCCTATTAGCTCTCTATTTATTTCCGCTAAAGGCCCAAACACAAAGTGCGTTGCTGAAAACGAGCAGCACAAAGCCTAGATCCAAATTAAAGTTGCAAATTAAAAAGTATTCTTTCTGTGCTAGATAAACTTGACATTTAGGTTTCATGACCATCAAACTTTGACCTATAATTTTTGTAAATTTAATGAATTTTAATAATATAAAAATATATATTATGAAAATATTAACTATGAAAATATTAACAAACTTCTCGGTGCTTCTTACATTGGCACAGTAAATTTATACGATCGGACGGAGGATTGTGCGTTTTCAGAATCGAATGGCCTAGTCTACAAGCGAGACTCAAAGGTTAACCTGGTTTGAGCCGCCTCGAGGCGTAATACCTTAAGTCTAGGGGCGAGAGATCGAACGTATGAATCTTAAGAACACGAGATTTCAATGCGGGAGGGCTTCGGATTGATCTGAGAGTCACAAGCTCGCGTGATGGGGGTGGTTTACAGGTGGTGATGTGTATCTTTTTCTGTGGTTGTTATCGCCGTTGTTCTCCTGCTTTGCTAGCTACTCGGGTACCCTTTTTATAGGGTTGGGTTGGCTTGATCGAATCATGGTTGAGGTGACCGGACTATAGTTTGAGCATCTTGTCGCCTACGGAAACGGGTGACCCTTTGACAGGTGAGGGCACGATCTTCAATGGATCCTGCTCTCTGACGTTCGGGGCAGACGATTGGCGCCTCCCGTTCGTACCCTTGTTCACTGAGAGGGAACATGGTTGCTTTACTGTTTAGCGATAACTTTATCACCTGGTGGGTTGTTTCTCGTCCAACCGAGTAGTTGCGAAATCTTCCGAAATGCTTATCTTCTCTGCGGAGCCGTACGTCGTTAGAAATTCTGAATCGACGTGATTGTTAAAGTAATAACTGCTTCGTAGCGATCGACAGACGAGTCCCGACCGCTAGGGTACTAATAGCTCGGGTCCCGACCCTTGAGTGTCGGGGCGATTACATCCGCCTCGGCTTCGGGCCTTGGCGAGGCTTCCTGACCGCTGAGGTCGGGTCGCCTTTGTGAAGTTTTTAGTGGGCCGTTGAAGGACCACGGATCGTAAGTGGATCGTGCTGTAGAAGTTGATCCGTAGGTACTCGAGGTATACTATCCCGACAAAACTTGAGTGCCATAGTGGTTGTTACTCTCTCGTCCAACTCTCAAGAGGATGAAGATGTGTGCATTTTTTTATATATGTCAGATATTTATGCTATTTAAGGAATTAAGTATTATAATTTATACTACTTTTTTTAAACCGCTAAATGATTTAGCTTCCGCTATAGTTAGAGATAGCTTTTCTTAACTTTTACCAAAGACCACCGCTAAATAGCTTAGCCCGCTTTTTTTTTTTGTTGAGAGAGAGAGAGATTCTGTAGGAGGATTTTGGGGTGGGGGCGGATGTCATGGCACATTTTCACCCATTCCACGCCTATATTGTCTTTGTCTGTTTCCCTACGAGATTGTATATTCCTAGGGTTACTCTACTTCGTGGTGCTTGCGCGGCGGCTGTTAAGACCCTCATAGCTGTGTTTCCCTAGGAACAAGAGCAACGTTGTATGTGTGTGTGTGGGGGAGGGGGGTCCACCTTTTCTTATAGTTATGAAATTGTGTTTTAATTCCTTCGTTCTAAAATATAAGTATTTTTTAATTTGAGTAGAGTCAAACTTATTAGCTTTGACTAATAATAATGAAGGATTTATAAAGTTTTACCTTTTATAAATTATGTTACTAGATTTATCATGAAACAACTTTTGATAATATGTAACCCTTTATATTGAGATTTGTTTAATTTTTCTAGATGTTTAAATCCCTTATATTTTGGAAGGGAGTTAGTAGAGCCTTATATTTCCCTAGAGCCCCTCAAATGTTCCAAAGGAAATAATTAAAAAAAACTGTAGAGTAAGTGGTAGATTCTAGTAGTGGCGCCACCTTTAAAAACTCAGCTTCAAACTACTTCAAGAAATGCCATGAGAAGCTCGACAGGCCACAGCCGATATGTTTTTTTTTTCTTGAACGACACCACGCAAAAAGAAATATTGTCACAACCAAATAACGCAGATACAATGTAGGCCCCGACGACAAATGCATCACTTTGCTCTTTTTACTTTTCAAAAAAAAAAAGTTATGGAGCATGGATGACCAAGCTCCCCAATCCGTTGTTGAGAATTTTCCGTGGGAACACCTTAGTGGTGCGTTAGGCACATCACAATTTATCGTTGACCACGTTCATTTTGAGATTTTTGACTAGTAATATTTCCTCGTCGCTACGACAACATGCCTAGCAGCACCGCCGTGTCCTAATTCTCTAGCCGCAAAACTAGTTGCCATTTGCGCGTGAAAAACAGACCTTGACTTGTTCGGATCAGTCAGAGACTTTTCAATTTTTACCATCAAATATGTGAGCCTTAATTTCAATCCTTAACATTCACTTTTCGATTTGAGCCACTAAATATGTTTTTCTCTTTAAAACATAACATTTCTTTGAGTTTTAAATATTTTTGTTTTTTAAAGATTAACATAATGCAAGGATGCAAATGGTATAATAAACACAATATAATAAACATAAGATACTCCCTCCATTCTCAAATATAAGCATTTTTTGGTTTGGTAAAAGTCATATTCTATAAAATTTAACTAATAATATCTAAAAATTTAAATAATTTATAGAGTAAAGAGTTGCATATTATGAAAGTATGTTTCATGAAATCTAAGTAACATAATCTATATATAATAAAATATTATTAATTTTTTATTGTTAATGGTTAAAGTTACAGGAGTTTGATTCTCAGTAAACTCAGAAATGCTTATACTGAGGGACGAAGGGAGTACTATTATGTAATATAATATGCAGATTCTATGGTAGAACTGAATGAACGTGAGCCGTCTATTTTTTCAGATCTCGAGGAGGAAATGGTTTTTTTACCCTAGGA
Source organism: Zoysia japonica (assembly GCA_001602275.1). Taxonomy (NCBI): domain Eukaryota; kingdom Viridiplantae; phylum Streptophyta; class Magnoliopsida; order Poales; family Poaceae; genus Zoysia; species Zoysia japonica. Next base: position 2,316,796 of record BCLF01000020.1, on the reverse strand, counting down.
GGTAAAAGAACTAAAATAATTAATAATTGCAATAATATTCAATTGAAAGTAAATTAACGAGTTATAGAAAACGATGCATGCAACAGTTAAGGAAACTAAATCCTTCGATCTTGAAAATAAACGTATTTGATATGTTTGAAAAAATGTATGTATTGTTAATTAAGTAAGTGTCCAGCCATTTCTCACCTTTTTGTTTACTCCTAAAGCATGTCAATATTTTTCCCTGTTTTTTCTACAGTATAATATTAACGTTGTTGAAATATTTTGCGAAAGCATATACCACTTCAAACAGTGAACTTTCCGGGCAGCATTTTACTTAGCTTGAAGATGCCGAAAAAAAATGCTGCACGGAAATATCTTGCGCTGCGGAGGGGAAGGAAACTGCTCCATCGCCGGCCGGGAAGGAATGTGCTCCATCATCTCCGGAGGCCCGGAGATTGCGCCAAAGCGTGCCGTCCGGGCCTGAACAAGGAAAGAAATCAACACAGGCGGGAGACAAGTTGGCTGACGACGTATTATATTTTGTATTTTCATTTTTCTTTCCTAAAATTCAACAATCTAGATTGAGTAGGTGGTTCACCTCTTAGAGGTAAAGGAAAAGAAGATTGGTCTACCTTAACAAGACTCGTATAATAACACAATATAAAATAGTAAAAATGTTAAAATTTCAAAAAGGTGCTATGTTTTGAAGGAAAAAATCTCAATCAGTCAGGGTCATCAGGTTCTTGCTCATCATCTCTCAACGAGGGAAAACAACGGGCCGAGCTATGCGTTAGAGAGCAAACTGAAACCAGGTAGAGCCAAACAACAGTCCGAAAAAAAAAAGTTAGACCCAAACAACGAATTTTCTTTGGGAGTGGAAAAGATGCAACGTGGCTATACATGCCAAACAAAGTAAACATATCGCGTTTCTCCGCTAAGGCTAGCATTGTCAAACGACTGGGTATTCGATGGAGTTTCTCCGACCTCGGTGATACTGAGCTGTACAAGAGCTGCCATATACATAGTGATGAAAATGGGTCACGTCGTGAACCCATATTTAATATAAATTGTATAGGTAATATAAAAAACTTATAAATTTATGCTTAGATATAGGTTCCTTCACACATCGCCTGATAGTAAACATATAGTAAATTTCTTATCAGCCATAAAAAATACAAGTTTTTTATAATCCACTCAAATTTTTTTATTTCTTTATCAACTACCAATGTTAGTTTTCTTTTCTTATTCACCGCTTCTATATAATTAGGGACTTGAAAAAGACTTGTTTGGCTCTCTATAATTTTTTTCTAAGTTTTTTTATTATCCATTTTAGTAGACGTTGTAGGAATCAGTCCTCTATCACAAATTTACATTACAGCCCACGAGCTCAAAAAGAAATAAGTCATTGTTTGGAACGCGAGAAATTTTTCTATTACTGTATTTTTTTTCTCTGAAACTGAACTGGTTCCTTTGAGATTCCAATGAAATTCTTGTGTTCCAAATAGGGCATGAAATGGTTCAAATTAAATTTAAATTTAGAATTTAAATTTATATTGAAAGTGAAATTTTTGGTTGTGAAAATAATATAACCCAAAACCAAACGTCCACTAAAATGTGTACTAATGATAAAACTTGGAGTAGCAAAAAATGATATAGTGTGAAACAAGTCTTTTTTCAAATTCCCAAATATATAAGAGTGGTGCATAAAGAAAGAAAGTTAACAATTTTTATTATTATAGAAATTGAAAATTTTGAGTGGTTAAATAAAGAACTTGTAGCTTTTTGAAAGCTGATAAGAAATTTGCCCTAAACTATATACTACGGCTCCGGCCGGCTTACCAGCGACGGCGGCGGGCTGCAGTTCCAACCGTTGTATTACTGATTGCTTGCGTGGAAATGTGGAATATTATCAGCATCGACCTTTTTTTAGTAACGATTGAAACGATAGAGGGCTTGGACCATATGCTTGTACTCTCCTCTCTCTGTTCTTAAATTAATAGCCATTTATTACAAACATTAACTTTGATCATTTATCGTATTCAAAAATTAATTCAAATTTAAAAAATTATAAGTTGTAATTCAAACAACTTTGATGATAAAGTAAATGATAACAAAATATTTGAAATTTATTATTTTTTTAATAAGATGAATGGTCCATGTTAATGTTTCTAATGAACGGCGATGCCAATTTGAGAACGGAGGGAGTAATTTTGTAGCAGTTGCATGAAATGGCACTACAAATTTCGGACCGATAGCCCTGCATCCAACACCAAGTAATACTGATTCCTGCATCGTGCTCCTCCAGCTAGCAAGTCGTTGGATCTTCACACCTATATATAGTTACATACTAATCAGGCACTCAGAAAGAACGGTTCCATCAAATACTGATGATGGCATACCGGATCGCAAGCCCGTCGGAGTACCTTGCGATAACCGGGTATGGCATCCGCGACGTCAAGATCGCGAAGAAGGCATTCATCAAGCCGGGACAGCGGTGCACGCGCTTCGACATCAGCCCGGTGAACTACACCTTCGAGGTGCAGGCCATGAGCGCCGAAAAGCTGCCCTTCATCCTGCCCGCCGTCTTCACCATTGGTCCCCGCAGCGACGACGAGGAATGCCTCCTACGGTACGCCAGGCTCATGTCTTACCACGATAAGCTCTCCCACCATGTCAGTGAGCTCGTCAAGGGCGTCATCGAGGGCGAGACCCGCGTGCTGGCGGCCTCCATGACCATGGAGGAGATCTTCAAGGGCACCAAGTCGTTCAAGCAGGCTGTGTTCGAGAACGTGCAGCTGGAGCTCAACCAGTTCGGCCTCATCATCTACAACGCCAACGTCAAGCAGCTCGTCGATGTGCCCGGCCACGAGTACTTCTCCTACCTGGGTCAAAAGACGCAACAGGAGGCTGTCAACCAGGCCAAGGTGGACGTCTCTGAGGCCCGGATGAAGGGGGCGGTCGGCGCCAAGGAGCGGGACGGGATGACGAAGCAGAACGCTGCCAAGGTGGACGCCGAGACGATGGTGTTCACGGTGAAGCGGCAGGGCGAGGGCGCCAAGGAGGAGGCGAGGGTGAAGGCGGAGGTGAAGGTGTTCGAGAACGAGAGGGAGGCCGTTGTGGCGGAAGCGAACGCGGAGCTGGCGATGAAGAAGGCCGGGTGGGAGCAACAGGCGACGGTGGCCCAAGTGGAGGCAACCAAGGCGGTGGCGCTACGTGAGGCCGAGCTGCAGGTGGAGGTGGAGCGGCGGAACGCGGCCAAGCAGACAGAGAAGCTCAAGGCCGAGCAGCTCAGCAAGGCCATCGTCGACTACGAGATGAAAGTGCAGCAGGCGAACTGGGAACTCTATAAGCGGCAGAAGGGGGCAGAAGCACTGCTGTTCGAGCAGCAGAAGGAGGCCGAGGCGCGCCGGGCGACGGCGGACGCTGCCTTCTTCGCGCGGCAGCGCCAGGCTGAGGCGGAGCTCTACGCCAAGCAGAAGGAGGCCGAGGGGCTGGCGGCCATGGGCCAGGCGCAGAGCGCGTACCTCTCCGCCATGCTGGGCGCACTCGGCGGCAACTACGGCGCGTTGCGCGATTACCTCATGATCAGCACAGGAGTGTACCAAGACATGGCGCGTATCAACGCCGACGCCGTCAAGGGGCTGAAGCCCAAGATCAGTGTGTGGAGCAACTGCGGTGGTATCAGCGGAGACGATGCCAGCGGCGGCGGTGGTGCGATGAAGGAGGTGGCCGGGGTGTATAAAATGTTGCCGCCGCTGCTGACCACGGTGCACGAGCAGACAGGGATGTTGCCACCGGCATGGTTGGGTTCGCTCGGCCCGACCAAGTCCGGCTGAGGTTGCCTTCGATTATTCCTGGTACATGCCCGGATCGACTGTATTGGAGAGGATTCATTTCCTCACAGGTTCGATCAGAATTTAATGTTCCTCACTCCCCTCCAACCCTTGTAGATCCTTGATAATCGAACAAGCTCTGAATGAGCTCAATTCGGAGCCTAATTATACCACATAAAAAGTTTGCCCAGCGGATACAATTTGTTTGTTTTTCCAAATATTATGCCATGCTAGTATGCTGTTTGTGTTTCGCTGTACCGACTCAAAAGATTGTGTGGAATGTTTGTGGTGTACTGGTGTGCATGTTGCGCATTCGTGTGAATGGGTGCTTTAATTTGAACTGTACGCTTTGTATTTGAGAGAATGTAAGCGAACAATATATATATATATAGCATCTCTAATATATTTGGATATAAAAACATAGTTACAAATGCTTACATTTTAAGAGAATCCTATATCTACTATCACTAAAAACAATGTTGCCTAGCGCGAAAAGCTCACGACTCCTGGTCATGTCTACTATTGGCTTCCCCCTGTGGATGGACGTAGAGCTATTAGTACTCCCTCCGTCTATGATTACTTGTCAGTATAGAGTTCTAAGTTTTTCTCATTTATTCGTCATCCTCGCTTTTAAATACATATTTCTCAATTTTTTTCTCATTATTTTAACACATTCTATTTTTTCAACTATTTTTAATTCTCGTATCCACAACTAACATTACAAATTAAAGACAAGGGAGGGAGTACTACCCATGCCTTCTCATCTCCCCGTTGACGCACACAGGGTTCAAATTCTTTGCATTTGTTTGTACATTATCAGTCCCATTTTATTTACGCACGCACCAAACATGTTTCCAAACATTTTGAAGATGGCGATGACTAGACGCTGGTTAACGTACGGTGGCCGCGGCACGAGAGCTAGGGCGAAATGTTATGTTGCGAGACTTCACGATATATAGGCAGTGTATGTCCTACCATAATGCACTGGCACCAGGGTAGAAAAAGTAATTAGCTAATAATATCGTCATTGTTGAGTGTCTGAGTCAGCGCCTCGCAACCGATTTAGCTAGTTAGGATCGGGCTGAAATCACATGAAGCCCATCTATGCAATGTGCCTCATCTTTCAAGTACTGTTTGAGTATTGTAGATTTTTAATACCAAAGTATCAAGAAATCATGGTTTTAAAATACAATGTCGTGTAAAATCATGGTTAAAAAAAGTGTCAGAAGTGGAGTTTCTAAAACTCCAAAATAGCCACACTTTTATCAAAGCTATGGTTTATAAAATTATAAGATTTGTTGCATCCAAACACATCTTTTTCTCTCTAATACCAAAGTTTTTATAAAGTAATCTTCTAAAACTGTAAAAAATATATTTTTTTCTCCAAACAGGACCTCAGATTCTCCGGAAGCTACATATAGTTATAGGTCATCTGGCATGTGGCATCCTCAAAAGAACGCGATACACATACTTCATTGAAAGTACACATACAAGAACGATGCATTTATCTCACATAAAAGCATCTTTTTCCCCCTCCTTTCCGGAGCTAACAATGCTATATACATCTTCAGACTACTGATGTTTAAGCTTCACGTATGACGTATGGTCTAGCAAGGACCCCTATGGCTCAACGAATCGGCCCATAATATTGGCCATTTCCCATTTCCAGATTGAACAGAGAGCAGCTCTGAATGCATCGTGGCACGGTTCACTAGAAGATTTCACGGACAAGCTAGTCATGATCAAACGTTCAGTGACCAGTTGTAGTTCATGTATGAGATGGTGACCGGACCGCCGTCGTTGAGGAGATGCGTCAGGAGCCCGGCCTTGTTCGGGTCCAGGTAGTTGAGGATCCACCTGAGGATGTCCCTGTCCTGCCCGAAATCAGCGCTGTACCTGAGAGTGAAACAAAACGAACAAGCAACACCGATCGTTGTCAAGGACACACTCTTCGTGAACAAAGCTGTTGCGGCGTCCGAACATGCAGGCAGGGCAGGGCGATATTGACACATGAGGGGTCGGGCGCACACACCATTTGATGATCCTGGTGAGGTGGACGGTCCGGCTCTCCAGGTCGATCTCTACGCCGCCTTGGAGGAAAAACTCCCTGGCCGCGTGCCGGAGCTCCGGCTCCACGCCCTGCGTCGAGTAGAACCGCACGATGGGGCTCGACCGCGTCGCGTCACACAGAGCGAAGTGCACCAGCGGGTTGGCTCTCCTCTGCGCGAGCTGCGTGATTTTCGATTCATCACCCAGATGATCAGTAGCTCTCCTGCGCCGGGTACCGCACAGAATTATAGAACTGCCAGCAAGTGATAAGCGTACCTCGAGCCTCCTGTCGTTGGAGCCGAACAGTTTGGCCAGCGTGTAAGGCTGCCGCCGGTTGGCCCTGAGGATGCCGTTCCTGATCGCCGCGAGGGAGTAGGGGTGTCCGCCGACCACGTACTGGAAGTCGGAGAAGAAGGGCCGCTGGTCGACGGCCCCCGGCTGGCCGACCCTGATCACGGCGTGGATGGCCATCGCGTTGTGCAGGTTCAGAAAGAACGGCAGCCGTTCCTCGGCGGGGAGCGCCGACATGTCCACCCGCTGGAGCTCCTGCACCAGGTTCGCGTACCTGAACAGGACACCAAACCAGAGGCCATCGTTAGCAACTGACGTCGCGCTTGCGTCTCTGACCCTGGAATTCCCAGCAACGAAAGAATCCGCTGTTCTGTGATCTGTGTTATACTTGCACCCACCTTCTGAACTCCTCGCTGGCGGCGATGCGGTTGTAGTCGAGGTGGCGGCGGTCGTCCGATGCGTAGGCCTCCAGGATGGCCACCATGATCTTGGTAATCCCCTGCCCGACGAGGGCGGCCGGCTTGGGCTCACCGTCGTTGGTAGACCCCCGGAAGTTGTAGTACTTGGGGACGGCGGGGTCGTGCTCCAAGAACCGGTACAGGTTCTGCTTTCCATCCTCGAAGTCGTTCTCTCTGCGAAAAGATCAGAGTGTGCCATCGAATTGTGACTCTGTGAGCAAGGCGACATTGCAAGATGCGCGCGAGCTGAATGTTTAGGTAACTGCTACCCAAGGTACACTGACCTGAAGACATGGTGAATGAAGTGCTTTCTTGCAAGCTCCTTGCCGACCTCCACTGCCTGCATACAATCAACAGTTACTTGGCCATCAGTACTTAGAAATATTATTTGCCAAGAAAACTGGGCCATCGTAAATATGGGCAGAGTAAAAAAGGTATCCACCATGTCAGTGTATCGTTAACAAATTTCGCAAAGGATTGTTATGCACATTTGAATTATTTTTTCAGAAATGGAGAAGCTAATTCGTTCCATTTCAGATGAATCGCTTCAACATTTTTTTCAGAAAGGGCTGTTACGCTCAAACAGTTGGATTGCTTCAACATTTTGTCATGAACAACCAACTCTTCTTACCAACACAAAAAAAAAATATTGAAGACAAATAAACTGCACTAGATAAGTTTATATCGTCCACCACAATCTGCACGCCGAAAAAAAGAAGCTACCAGGTGCTTCAACTATGACAGCGACTAGGACAATGACAGACACGCAAACGAAGTCAAATTTTGGGGAGGAAAACGAAGGCAATCCCCAGCAGATCAAATAGTTGGGTCGGTGCTTAAGCACCAATGACTCTGCGTGGAGATTGGCCTCCGCTTTCCGTTCACCCACTAAGACCATTATCCGCTCTACGCTTAAGCAGCCATGTTGTTCAAAATTTAGGTCAAGTAGGAGTGGAAAAGGAAGAAATATCACGGAGCAGATTTTTTGTGATCGGAACAAAATCCTCTTGCACGCAGATCAATCCCGAGTTGCGGTACACACGAAGGCCGCGTTGAGCCGCCACCTAGCTAGCACCGTCGTCGTCGTGGCCGTGGCGTCAGGACAGCGCGTGGACCAAAGCAACGTTGGCCGGCACAAACACAAATTTTACATGGACTACGGTCGAGGCACGACCGGTTCAATTATCCTATTAGCCAAAATTGGCAAACGGAAACGGCACGGTACCATGATAGGCACCACGTAAGTGTTGGACTGGCTCGTCGTCACGCTGATCCACCTGATCATTCATCGGCGTCGAACCAAAGGAAATGGAGCTAGAAAGGGATCGGGACGGCGACGCGGATGGCGGAAATGGATGCGATGACGTCGGTGTGGTGGGGGACATCACATGACCCAGCCAGGCCAATCGCTGGTCGCGGGCGGTCACGTGGGTGGGTGTCGCGCTCCGTTCCGCTCCGCTCCTCCGCCCGTTGCGGCGCGCGCGGCGCCGGCGCGGGAAAACCAGGCGGAACGGGACCCGCGGAGGCGCGGACATGGTTCGGCACGGCAGCACGTAGCGCTCTCCCACACGCCCGGCGCACGTGATCCTAGGGCGGCTTTACTTCCCGCCCCCTCTCCTTCCCCACATTTCGCTCCAACTCCTGGGTGCGACCGCAGCTTCGAATCGCTCGACCAGACATTTTCCGCCTTCCGCTTCAAGTCCCGCCGTGGCTTAATAGGGAATGAAATTATTGTGGCGTCTCTACTCCTCTCGGAATGACACTTGCGTGATGGTTCCTTTCGGTGATCCGTGATCGCGTATGTTGTGTATGCAGATACTCCTTTTGTTATTTAATCGATGTCACCGTTAACTTTTAAATTTAACTTTTATCACTCGTTTTATTTAATTTTTTTATAAATTTTATATATTACAATATAATTTAATTTATTGTTAGAGTTATTTAAATCACAATTTAAAATTTTACAAATTCAACTAAAGTTTTTGAATAAAATGAATGATCAAAATTAATGATAAAAGTCAACAGCGACATCAATTAAAGAAGAGAGAAAGTATGTCAAATTTTGATTGAGATCACGCTGGCTTCCTATTTTCTCACCTCAAATATGAAAAAAAAGGAGATTCTAATCTCGCCTAACAAAATTAGCCAATGCTTTCCCAAATGATGCACCGCTAAATGATTAGCAAATTATTAACAGGAACGAAGAAGGAGGCAGTGGCAATCTGGTGGGATGGGCGACTCACCTTGTTCCTGCTGCACCCCAGATGGTTCACGATGCCGTCGACCATGTCGGCGCCGGAGAAGCAGTTCTTGACGAGCTTGACCCTGACGAACCTGTCCTGGATCGGCAGCCGGTGGCGGAGCGTCCTCACGACGCCGACCACGGCGTCCTCCTCCTCCTTGACGGCCTCGTCGAACCCGTACACGGGCACGCGGGGCGCCGAGTCGGGGCACCGCCTGCCGGCGAGGTCGCGCACGCGGCGCTCGAACTCGCCGCTGTTGCGCAGGGAGTTGAGCACGACGAGTCCACCCAGGAGCTTCTCGTTGAGGAAGATCTGGGGCACGCGGGTCGCGGCGCCGGCGCGGGAAGCGAGGTCGGACTCGCGCTCCGGGAACACGTCCAGGTTGATCTCCACGTAGGGGAGCCCGGACTGCCGGAAGAAGGCGCGCACCGCGGCGCAGTCGCGGCACCCCGAGCGGGAGAAGAAGCTGACCCGGCCCTTGATGTGCCCGCCCGAGAAGGAGTACCCTTCGTCGTCCGCAAGAGCCGCGGCGGCAGTGACGGCGTCGTCCTCCTCGGCGTCCGCCGCGATCGCGTCCTTGAGGCGGACCGTGACCTTCACGTCGGGCAGGTGGATCTCCTGCACGCCGTAGGTGCTGTCACCCGCCGAGGCCTCCTTGAGCGACGAGATGCGGCGGGTGATTGCCGATGACAGCACGTCGCGGCGGTCCCGGATGAACCGCCCGATGGTCGCCACGTCCACGGCGATGGCCGCGGCGGCGGAGTTCGCGGAGACGGACCGCTCCACGGGCCTCTGTTTCGCGTCCTCCTCCCCGTCCTCCGCGGAGCCGCGCTTCGCGGGCGTGGAGGACGCCCTGGCCAGACCCGGCGGCGCCTCCGGCTGCGGCAGGTGCGGCGGCGGCCGCAGCACCACCCCCTGCAGCATCTTGCGCGCGTAGTACACGTCCTCCTCCTCTGCGACGGAGCCGATCCACCCGGGCGGGGTCTCCGGGCTTGGGAGGTGCGCCTGCTGCTCGACGACGACAACTTGAGCGGGACGGTCCCCTCCTTCCTTATCCGCGACGGTTGTCTCCGGCTCCGGCTCCGGCGTCTTCGGCGGGGAAGGGTGGTGTGGGAGCGCGTCGAGACGTGCGTGGTGTTGGTGGTGGTGGGGCGCGAGCGGCATGGCCACGAGGGTCTCTTCTCCCATCGCGCGTGGCTCCCTTCGGGTTTAGGGACGGGATGGAACGGAACGGGAGGGGGAATGGTATACTGCTGCTGCTGCTGTGTAACGGGATTTTGTTTCCTTTCAGCGGCGAGGCGGACGAGAGCGCTGGGGCGTGCGGGGTTTAAGAGCGGCCGCGGGATGCGCCGCGACGGGGTCCGATGCAAGTGCCCGGGGTGAAATGAATCGCCGTGGAGGGTTGGGGGAAGAAGACCCGGCCGGTCGGTCACAGCAGTCAGCCGGGTCAGGTGAGTGAGGAGCGCCACGGGCCGGGTCGCCGGTTTCGGTTGGTTCCTTTCGTTTTCCGGCGCGTTTTGGTGCGTCCGGCGCTGGGGCGGTAAAGGCCGTGCGCGGCGGGGCCGATTGAATCTGCGTGCGGGTTCCCACACTCTTAGACCCGGTACATCAGCGGCTACGGCGCTACGGAGCTCAGAGTACGCAGTACGCTCGACTTCTCTTCGCGCAAGACTTTCTTCTCGTTCGCGTTCGGTCCTGCTGCGGGTTCAAAGTCACAGCCTGAAGAAATCTGAAAAAAATCCAATTCCCGTACACGCCCAAGTCTCGGAAGAAATCACGCACCGTAAAGCACGGAGGGCGCGCCACTCGTCGGTGGACGCGAGAGCGAGCGACGTTTCCCTGCCGAGATCCGGCCGGCGACGGCAACAAGCACACGGCGATAGAGACGCCGCGGTTCCTGAAGCATCGATACCGTCGAAATTCCTGTATCCTCGCACCATTTGCCTCCCTCCTGCCGGACGGACGAGAGCGAACCGGCGTGCGAGTCGCGATCGTTTCCCGCGCTACGAACAAGTCGTTACGAGACAACGTCCTACCTCCGCTTGCCCGCATAGGGATGACCGGACAAAATGCCGAGGCACGAGGCCTGAAGCTTCGAACCCTGTCACTGTCCAGCACCTGAAACTCCCAAAGCGTCTGAATCACTGAGCGGATAAACAAACTCGCCGGGTTCAGGAGCACGTCGCAGCCGGATCGGGTACCCAGTCTCGACTTCGCCGTACGTGCCATTTGGTCGCTGCTGAAGATGAGACGATCGATCCCGACCGCGAACGACCCGTGCGGCTCACATGAACGAGCCCGCACCGAGTCAACGGTTACCTACAGGATCGTTATGTTAGCGCGGTTAGCTTATCGGTGCTCCTTCACATGCTCGTGTCATGTGTTGGACCTGACACAGATCGCCGAGTTAAACAAACACGCAGCGCCATCATAAGCAGCGGCCGTCGCTTGTAGCCGTAGTTGTTGAGACTTGGACGCTATTTCTACAGTCGTGACCAGTTCAATTCAGAGAGGGAAGGAAACTCGCGCACGACTGACCTGCGTCACGGGCGTGCATGTGCATGTAGGGGAACGGTTCAAATTTTTGGACTTGGTTTCAGGCTTTCAGCATCAACACGTCGATTGGTGAAACCACCTTCCGTTTGTACGACGTATATAAACTAGGTAGCTGCAGGTCTCGTAGTCGGCAGGCAGCCAAACGGAACGAACCGTCAACTGTTGCCTGTTGTGATCCATGTACCGTGCTGTATTTTATTTGGAAGTTGAAGCCTTCTTTGTGTCACGCCGTCAGCTTCTGAACAGTGGACGCGAGAAGTGTTAAAGATATAGATAAGCGTCAACAAGGTCAGTGGATTAAAGAACCAAAATATCGTCCGGAAATTTGACTTGGCGTTAAACAAATCCAACCTCGATCAGTGCGGTGTTTTCCCGTTCCGCTCGCCGAACAATGCTGTCTGTCGATCGATCATCTGTACTTCTACCAAGTCCAGGAATCTTATGCCGGAACACCACGCTAGCCGGTAGGGTTCTTCAGCGTGTGCGTGATCGGAAATTGTACTGGGCCACGTAGGTTCACACGCGGGGACGGAGTCCGCGAGACGTGGCCGGAGCACGTGCAGGTCGTGATCGGACACCAAGAGGTTTCGCGCGAGCAGATAGTCACGAACGTGTAGGCAGCCAGTGACGGGAACACATGTACGAATGGCTAGCTGCACACACGGTGCAAGGCGGCAAATTCTAAGCAACGAACTACTACTAATCAGCGCGCGTGTATCTTGTCGCGGCGATAAGCGCTGCAAACTCCGCAGCTGAGTTCGCCCGGCAGGCCGGCTCAGACCTACGCTACTATAGACCGTAGAGCGGCTGAGCAAGGCACCGCGCCACTTGAAAAGGATGCGATAGGCGCACGGAAAATCGACGCCAAGATCCTCCTACCGGGCACAGACGGCAACGAGGTCGAACCGTCGAAACGGGGGAAACCTCCGGCACCTTCCCGGCAAGGCCAACCGGCTATTTCCGCCGGCTCCGCGACCTCAAGCAGGAGGTTGTAGGCTTGAGGCGCTTTTGCTAGGAAGAGGCGGCAGGTGGGCATCGTGACTTCAACCAACACCTCGAGGCGCAAAACGTAGGCCAAACTCTGATACTTTCTACAGACCACAATGCGACATGTAACAGCTAACTACATGCTGGGTACTTGAGTTTGAGGACCATACAAGTCTTGGAGATTCCTCTCAGCTAATTATGTTCTGAGATGCCCCATCTCCATAAAGCCCTGGCTAAGTCGTATCTGTTGCTAGCACGAACATCAATCACAATAAAACACATTAGCAATGGAGATTGGGATTTACAACCCTTGAAGCGGGATAGGATAAGGGTGAAAAAGGGGCATACGTCCATGTAAAATTCCACCAACCCATCCGACCAAATTCTGATGCATGACAAAACCGGACTGCTGGCACAAATAAGCTACAGGTCAGAGTTCTTGAACTGTCTCTAATGCCAACGCTTATAAACCCTTCACAAACATCAGACTGGCAGCAAAATCATGAAGACTCCTTTTTCTCTTCTGCTGCCTCTTCGAATGTCTCTCCAGCGACAAGCTCGGGGACATCATCGTCATCATCCTGAGCAGCAGCCTCACCACCAGAAGCACCAGGGGCTTGCTTCTGGAATTGCTCAGCAAGCCTCCGCAGGTTGTCCAAGTTGTCAGGACCTAAATAGCAGGAATAATCAAATGTAAGGCAACATCAGTTCACTCGAACATAAAGAGGCCATCAAGGATTTACACCATCTGGTAAATAAAGAAAAGATTGAAACCATGACAACAATATGTGTCATTCTGGTACTATTAGTCAATTATAAGACTACAGAATTTATATTCCGTATGCAATCATGCTACTGTATAAAGAGAAACATACCAAGTTGATTGATAATTGAGGGCAGCAGATCTTGCAGCTCTGTTCAAACAAGAGAATTATGATATTAGTATAGTGGTAATTTAGCACAAAGTTAAAACTAAATTTTCTTCGCATAGTTCAATTGACAAAGAACATATAAAGAACAAGTAGACAATTAGACAGTGACATACAGGACATCATTGTAGACTATTCAATTAGAAAGCACACACGGAATGGTGAAGGATACAAGGCCATCTGCAGTATATTAACAAAGATACTTTAAAATAATATACAAGCCATACAGAACATACTCTTTGTCTGTGGAGTCCCACTGACCACCCATGTATTAGCACCAATGGAAGCTTGAACTGGAAGGAACAAACATGGCCATGTAAGGAAAAACAGAAAGTTTATCACTAATTGTGCTGAATTAGTATTTACTGATAAGGTAGCTCACCTTTAGGGTTCACAAACTGAATAACAACATCATCCTTGAAAATGTTAACTTCTTCAATACCAGGGATGTTATTCACTCCTAGTCTTTTCAGAGTGCTCTGAAGCCTTTTGTCATCTGTGGTAGTAGTCTTGTGGACTGCCTTCTTCTTCCTGCCATCAATAAAAATGTCATTATACATATAATCCAGGAGGCTCCTAGCCTTGCTAGTACTGCTCAATCAGAAAACATCATGGGTAGCAGATCCTAAGTGACAGTAGGGAGTATGCTTAGTTTGTTGCCAATGAGTTGTATCTGACATATATAACTATCACTTTAGTTAACAAATGATTACCATGTTGGTGGCCTCAAACATGTTTGCTGATTGTGGAACATAGAATAAAATGATAACAAGAGTAAGAAAAATATTGATAGTATATCAAAAACACATAAACAATGATAAGTAGCATGATTCAACTTCTCTTACAAACCAAGAGAATATTACTCCAAACAAGAAAAACATGGGAATACTGTAAATGGATAGAAAACTACAAGCGAACAAATCGTAAAAGCATCATACACAAATGATAGCCATGCGTGATTATAAAATCATCATTTGTATATGTCTATAAGAAGAAATAACCACCTGCGCATGCTGCCCTTCCCCCCAGTGCGCACAGCACTTGCCATCTTCTTGAGCTTTTCAACATCCATCTGAGTGAAAGAAATAAATCAGTTAGGGCAACCAAAAAGTCAACCCGATGAGAAACGAAACAGATAAGGCACACTAAAATTAACAGTGTACAGGTGCACAGATAGAAGTAACAGAAAACACTAAGCAATGACAAGTTGGGGCAACAATTGCCTGCAGAAATGGAAAAGGTGAGATCTATGGTTCCTGACCAATCAGTCACAAAAAAGCAGAAAATATCTGTTAATTCCTGTACAATCAATCACCAGCATGCATCTTTCCTGATCATTCATAAGACCATCGTTTGAGCCACTGCTAAAGCATCTCTTAATCTAAATTCTCTCAAGCTTAACCCTCACTGATTTACAGAGAACCATCCATATAGCAAACTAGCTACTGCCAGCAAAATAAGCTACCATTAACATCAAGTAGCGTGCACAAAAGTAGACAATAACTTCTACAGTTCAATAATAACTAAATACGGAGTAACTAATTAACACCGCTACTATACCTGCACATAATACGAATCAATCCAGCAAGAACAAGCTAAACCCCTTTCCCTAACACAAACACCCCAAATTCGACGCGGACCGCGATAGGGCGAGGAAGGGCCGCCGTCCTACCTAACGCCGGTAAGCACGGTACTTCCACGCTAGCGTCGATCACAAATCGACCAAAGGCACATGCACGAGCGCAGATCCAGACGCCCCTATGCCATAGGAAAAGGCCCGTGACAACACTACGGACTACCGGTGCTTATTGAACTGGAAGGGAGTAGCTAGCTCACCTTGGATCGCGCCCTCGCGGGGACGATTGGGGCCGGCGGCGCGGGGAGTGAGAGCTGAGGAGAGGATACGGGGAGGTGGGACTGGGAGGAAGACACGGAGAGGGGAAAGGGATAGGGCTCGAGAGGTAGCTGGCTGCCACTGGCGAGGCCCTTACTCGTTCACGGTTTTAACTCCGAGGGGTTCCTAACCGTCCGATTCGTGATGGACGGGTGCCGTGGGCTACCGCAGCTAACAGCCGTAGCTAAATCAGAACTGAACACCATCATCTCCGATAATTCAAAAGAAAATGACTCTTCAGAAATGGTTTTAAAAAACTATTGGACTGAAAAACTAAAATTTTGCCACATCATTTGTTTTTAGACTTATGGCATGATGTTTTTCATAAACGCCATTACTAATGTGAAGTAATCCCTCTGATTTTAAATTATTAACACCGCTGATTTTTAATATCAACTTTGACTATTCGTCTTATTAAAAAAATTATTAAAATATATAAAATTTTATTATTATTTGATTTATCATTAATAAAATTTAAAATAATTTTACACATTAAAATAATTTTTTTAATAAAATAAATAATCAAAGTTAATTTTAAAAATCAATAATATCAATAATTTAAAGACGAACGAAAGAAGTACTAAGCAACAACCGCGCTGCCGTATCATTTTGCCGATCAGCCTCAGTTGGCAAGAAACTGGCAAGAAGAATCGTACTAAATAGCTCATTTTGTCGATCAATTTATCAATATTATTGCTTATCGCTGCGATGGACCACTAAATCGAACCACACAAGTACGTCAATATGAACATAATTCTCCTCCAAAAAAGAATATCAGTACATCCGAGCTTTGCTTCGGCAGACAGATCATATACGCCGCCGATAGCAACAGCGGGGAGATGACTGCGCGGCGTTCATGAGCCGCGGCGCAGTTCCACAGCCTAAGCTACCTGGCTCAAACCAGCTGCCAGCTCACTCTCATCCAGTACGTAGTCCAGACGCCAGACAGAAGGAGCAACGTGCTAGTGCGTAGGCATGAGCAGAGTTGATAGCACATCATAATTCAACCAACAGAAAATGCACTGCAAACCCTTTTAACTATTCATTTTGCATGAGAATTATATCTAACCAAATTTTACAGGGAAACCACATACACGCTGACAACAGGGTTACCTTACATTATTAACCAAAAGAATTATATGTGAAATAAAAGGCAGAGGGCTGGGACAATTTTACAGGCGATGTACACTACCAGAGCTAGTAGCCTTCTATAATTTAGGACACAATGCTCAACGCTTATTTGTCAGAGAAGCAAAGCCACCTTGTCTTTCAAGCTGCTCTTCTTTTTTACCGCAAGTGCCCCCTGCGTTGATACTTCACTACGCCAATCTCTCTGCTCCGGTACCTGATATATACTAGTAGTTGTGACTGATTCTATAGGCTCCAGTTCCTGCGCGTAGCTGGCAGGTTTACTCGAGACACCACCGAGAAATATGTTTAGCATATCCTGAAAAGCATCTCCTGTCATCTTGAAACTTGATGAACACTGTTGCTCCTGATGGTCACTGCTTTCATCTCGCCTGTATTCACTTGTATTTCTTGTAATTGCCATGCACTCAGTAGAGATTGTATGACACGAAGAACGCTCTTGGTGTCTGGCTGTCTTAGCATTTTCAAGTTCACGTTGTTTCTGTTCATCAGCATGCACATACTGCCAAATCACAATGTATCAGTACATCTTCACATAACTTTCTTTATGTAACCTCCATCAGAATTCCCAATTCACAAGACAGGTACCAAATGGAAAAAGAGAAAGGGATGAAACTTGAGCAGAAAGTCACAGTATTACTAAAAAAATATGTAGTGCTCATTTTAAGTGTCAGGTTTGGTAGTGACAATTTAGAAATATTCGTGTTAAGCTTAGTAATGTCCCTGGACTAAGGCACCTACTTGCCACTTTGTATGCAAAGATGGTGACACAAGCCAAGTTTTGTCAAATTCAGGCCTTCTTCAGTCGAAGTTCAGAACACAACAAAATGAATGTAAAACATACTAGTACAAGCATAGTAGATTCTTTTTTCATTTCTGATATCGCATCATGAGTATTGCCTAAACTATTCCATGCACATGATCATATGAAGACATGAATTCTCATGTATACCAGCCTAAAACCAATAACGGGTTCTATTTTCAATACTTGAAATAGTTTAGGCCTTGTTTCCTTAAGAAGAGAAAGGAGACTAATTAAGCACAACATTAGGGACCAGAGCACTAGACAAACCAAGAAGTTTCTAATAAAAAATTTCATTGTAATCCACAGGATGCTATTACAAAATAAGCCGTATTATAGGTCAAAATGAAAGGTATATTACCCTGTGCATATAAATAGCAGTACCCAAAAACAATTCACACTTAGATAAATGTGAGTACGAGTACAGTTTACCTCTTTGGCAATGCTTACAAGATCCTCAACTGTAAGTTCTATTTCATCATCAATTATTTCTGGTGAAGATGCTTCTGCTTTAGCATTTCCCAGCTTCCGTTTCCTACTATTCTTTGGTGCAGCTCGTTCACTCGTTTTTCTTGGATTCTTACAAGACACTTCCTCATATTCTTTAACTCCATCTTCGGCAACATTTTTGCTCATTCTCCTGGCTTTTTCTTTATCAACACATCGTCGCAAGACTCTGAGTTCATCATCACCCACTGAATCTACTTTTTCTAGTCGTGTCCCCGTGTCTACTTCCTCGATTGCAACTTCATCTCTCACAGCATGTTTGCTTGTTTTCCTGGCCTTTGCTCCACCCTTGCATCGCCGCAAAACTCCCAGTTCACCAGTGCCCTCCGAATTTCCATGTTTTAGTTGTCTTCTGACGTTCCTTTTGATGGGCTTGGTCTGATCCAGGTTCCCTTTTTGCTCATTAGATTCCAATGTTTTTACATTCTGGTCTTCAGGTTTTGCCATTTGATTGCCTGGGCATGGTTTCAGCATCCATGCCGGCAGACTACGTTTATTCTCAGCATGCAAAACAGCACATACTTCTGCCATGTTCTAAGATCCAACCAAATGTAATTCCGGAAGAATCAACAGGATCCAAGAAGAAAGTGTGAATTATAAAGTCTGGATTACGAATTTATATGCCTCTCAAGAAGTTGATGTGAAAAAATTGGGCACCTGCACAAGAATTAGGCCTTAATTATTCACATAACTATGCAAATCAGGTAGAAATACAAAACGATTATCTTCCTATCAATCTCCAATTGCCACCAGCTTGACCGAATAGCTTTATTTAGTCGTTTCAATAGCAAAAGATAAAAATTTTAATCCTCCGCATGAAATTAGCCAGATGTGACCATGGAATTTATGCTGCGCTACTGAACATAGGGAAAGAAAAGGGAAATGAACCCTAGCCCCCCACCAATCCAACGGCAACCCAAGAGGCTGAAGCACCAGCACCTAACCACGGGTCACGGCCCTCCCAAGATCGAACTAGGCCGACGGCCGCGACGCCCCGCGACCGCAGACACGGAGCCCCATCTTGCCTTCTTCCTGGAGGCTTGATGAGAGAAGAGGGGATAGAAGAGCTGGGTGCGGGTTGGGGATCACGGCGTACCTCGACGGGGTGAGAGTACACGCCTTGGAGTCGCCTCTGGTAGATACTCTGGATCGCTCGTCCTGTGTGGTTCTACGGGGAAGAGGGGGAGGGGACGCCAGCACCGGCGGCCAAGAAGACGGGGAGACCGTTGAAAGGGAGATCAAGGGACTGTTTGCCGCAGTTTATTTTACAAACGAGTATTCACAGAAATAAATATAAACTGCACTTCACAACTTATTTATTTAATAGCTTCAGAATGAAATATATTATAATTTTAAATATTCGGCACTTTCTCACCGGCTGTTAAATAAACTGATTTTTACTAGCACCAATCATGCTAAACAAGTTTCGAGTCGACAGCCAATTTTTTTAAAAAAAATTCTGCCAATTTTTAAAAAGCTGCGGCTCGAACAAACAGGCTCTTATAGAGATTTGAAACGAACATGGGCGGAAAACGTTGGGCTTTGCCAGGCCGGAACAGAGGAAACCCCGTACTCCGTCCGTTCAAAGAGAAAAACAGGCCCGCCTCGGGCCCGCCGTACCGCGCGTCCCCTTCCTCCGGCTCCGATCGCAATGCGCCTCTGCCCCGCCCTGCACCACCCCGCTTGTGCACCTCGTTGCTACGCTTCCACCACGCATTCCGTCATCTCCACTGACCTTGTACACCTGTATTCCTGAAGAAGACATTAGCGGAGTTGGAACCCGGAAGGAAGAAATGTGAATTGTCTTACCACAGCCAGATCACGCGTGAGGTGTTCGAGGAAATGTCCCTTCGCCAGCTACTTCACGGAATGCGGCCATGGTGCACGCTTCAGCAGCCTCCGAAGACGCTGTGTCTCCTCTCCATCTTTCGTGCGCTTTCCATTCTCCGTTCTGAAGCCTCGGTAGAGCCGCCATGCCGATCTCCATCTGTGCAACTCCAGCTTCCACGGAGGTTTCCTTGCTACAGCTCTGACCCCCTTGGTTCCAGATTCAGCATTGACGTGGTTGACACTGACCTTTGGCCCGCATCCTTTGGTTTGTTGTCAGACACTGCACGGAGCAATGAATGCCCAGATGACTTCGAACATCATGAGGATGATGAATTACAAATCTCGGATGATGAGATATATGACATGAGGTACCGCAAGAAGCTGTTCTACAAGCTGGATCGAGGGTCCAGGGAGTTTGAGGAGAACAGTGTGACCTTGCGCCGGAAGAGGGACAAAATTAGTGGCAAGAAACCAAAGGAATGCAAGAATGTGGAGCCTGCAAAGCCTGTTCCTTCCAATGTGCCAAAGACGAAGAAAAAGGCTGCTGCACATGAGAACATCATGGTTGAGGCGAAGCGCGAACGAGTGCCAACATTCAACCAGATGACCGATCCTTACCACCATCCTTTCTGTCTAGATATACATGTCACGAAAGGGTCAGTGCGCGCTTGCTTTGTGCACAGAGTGACCAGCAGGGTGGTGGTGGTTGCGCACTCCATATCAAAGGACATGAAGTTTGATCTTGGTTCGAAGAAGGGTAAGGGCATGAAGGCGTGTGCGGCAGTTGGGGCATTGCTTGCGAAACGTGCAATAGAGGATGATATTCACAATGCTGTTTATACACCAAGGAAAGGGGATAGGATTGAAGGGAAAATTGAGGTTGTGTTGCGTGCAATAACTGAGAATGGAGTCGATGTGAAGGTGAAACTGAAGCAAAGAAAACCAATAAAGGTATTTCCTTAATTATACTCATTATTTTTTTTCTACTGCTGGGCCTTAGCTTCTGTAGAAGTTGCTGTGAGTTTTTCCTGTTAGATGTAGACATTATCTATGGCAAATTGAACTACTTCAAATACTAGATGGTTGATCCTCAAGTGTATGAACTCATAGACCACTGAAATAGTTCAATCCGAGCATTTGGTCATGAAAAGGCCAAAGTGAACAATAATCTAATCTAGTGAACTTTAGTTAGAGCTTCTTGTGAAACTACTTCATTTTTTATTTTTATTTTTTTTGTGTTCGTGCATACTATATATTGTTCTATTTTTATATGGACCTTTTATGATCCTGGTTACAATTATGATCAAACATCATGAATTAAACCTTTTGGATTTCAGAAAAGAAATATTGGATGAATAAAGTTAGTTTTTGATGTTCCATTTTATTTGAATCATGAAACTATGAACATCCACCTGATTTTATCTCGTATACAAGAACCTTCTGGTGCGTTTTTGTCTTTCAAAATAAGAGCTCTCTCTAGGCTGTGTATTCCTTTGGATCTTTGAATATAATAGAAGTCTGCAGCATGATGGTAATGGATGTCTGCAAAACTGATTCCCAGTCCCAGGTGTAAAATCATTAGGTGGAATTGCAGCTTGTCCGTTGCCTTACATCTTCCTGTTTCTACATTGAGAAGCTAAGAAGTTTCATTGATCGCTTACGATATTGAAATTCTGTATTAATATAGATAGAACCAAAATGATCAGAACCTTGTTCTAGTTCACAGATTTCTTGTCACCTATCAAAACGTTTGATTCTTATTAAAGCCTCTATTTCATCTACCTTTACTCGCAGGATACTCCCTCTGATGGTTCAGCTGTTGATCAACACAGATCCTGACCAGCATGACCCTGAATGCTTCGAAGGCCATCTGATTTTATTGCGTACAAAACTGAGAGAGACACAGGCAGCCGAAGGAGTCCTGTTATTCTTTGTTCCATGTATCCATGCATCTCCTCCATGGTTAGCGCCGACTCAAGTTGTAGTATGTACATTATTTTACTTACCGTGTGTACGAGAGCAGTCAGTCTCCATTGTACATTACCCTACTTCTGCAATGGAAGCAAATCTCTGCTCGTACCTGAGACTGAGATGCTATGTACTTACACTCCTTTGTGACATTATGGGGCTGCGCTGCTGACCCATAACAAGGAATGGACAGCTTGAGTTAGACTTGCCCATGACGAAAGTTGTATCATACGAGCGTACGTAGAACACTCTTCAAGCCCAAGCAAACCAAATTCAATCATGATTTACTGATATTGATTGTCATTGTCAAAATGACTTACTAGGTAGGAGTAATAGGGATTATGCAACTACATTGGACAGACTGTTTGATAGCACAGATCATGTGCTCATGGATATCAGCAAATTGGAGAGTTTGAATGTTAAGTCGTGGCAATTAACATGTTCATGCAACGTGGTCCGTAATGCATAACACCAAAGCCATTAGACAGTAGAAGTGCAATTTCAACAAACAATTGGGAACATCAACACATACGGAACTACCTATCAGCCATTGAAGCTGTTAACAGTCCGGATGTGGACTGTTAATCAATAAAACAAGCATTATTCGATAAATGATTTTAGAAGTAAAGATCAGACATGATTTAGAGCAGCTGAAATACTAGCTACTCCAGAATGCCTAGAATTGGGACACGGTAGAAGAAACAATCACCAAGCGTTCTGAACATTGCAGAACATTGACTGGTAAGTTCATCATAAACAAACATCATGAAGGACAAACATCATGAGTAAGATTTCAGAATATTTCGTGACATTGATCAATAAGTTCTTCAGAAACAAGTACATTTCATAGATTAAGCGCACTTCAAGAGCATACTCACATTGAAGGCAAATCCCTCTCAACGATACAAACATCATGGAGACACTACGAGTGGCGCACACATAGCAACACATAGGCATATGTCATAGATAATTGCTCTGGCACGAGTTCACCCTAACGGGATCACCGCGAAACACTGGCCCTAGTTCTTACCACCGTCGTGGACCTCGAACTCCTGGATGATGACGTAGCCGACCTTCTTGGGGCTCTCGGAGTCAGACGCCTCCTCGTCGTCCTCTTCTCCGTATAACTCGTCGTAGGGGGAGGACGCGGCGGCGCCAGCGAGCACGGACCAGACGATGTACAGGGAGGCGGCGGTGAGCGCGCCGCAGGCAACGCCGAAGAGGAGCCCGACGGCGACCACGAGGAGGTCCCTGGCGCGGTCCTGGGCCGCGGCCACGGCCCCGATCGCGGGACGCGGGTGCTCGGTGCGGCGGATCTGGACGTTGGCGGGGATGGAGTGGAGGTGGGGGTGGTGTCGGTGCTCCTGGTGTTGGCGCAGGCCGAGGCGGCGGACACGGAAGACGGTGACGACCGTGGCGACGCGCGGTACGAGGTGGTGGCTGTGGACGGCGCCTTCGCCGCTGGGGTTGGGATCGGCCGGGAAGGAGATGAAGAAGGTGTGGCACGGACGCGCGTCGGCGGCCAGGAGAGAGGCGGCGGCGAAGGCCAGGAGCAGGAGGATGCGCTGGGCCATGGCAGCGACGGCGGCGGCGGAGAGCCGGTTTCGCGGGGAAAGGGAAAGCTCGTGCTTGGGAACAATTGAGAGCTCGAAGTCGACTGTGCGGCCGAGAGATGGATTTTATCAGGCGAAGCCTTGCCCCTTGGTGGTCCTCTTTTTCTGCCCTTGGGTTCCAGAGACGGAAGAATTTGGAGGTGTTTAATAAAAAAAATTGAGAAACAACGAATCTTTGATGTTGAAAAAAAAAATTGTGCGGCGGTAGACACTAAAGTTTAATATTAACTACTAGTGCTAATATTAATGATATATAAATCTTAACAATAACCTCATATCAACATAGAAACTACTAATGTTAAGACTCAATGTTATGTCACATATTTTTTTTAATCTGTAACATCATCTTATATCAATGATATGTAAAATTTGATCTTACATATTAATTATTAGCCTACAATGCTATGTAGAAGCTCTAATATTCCAACACATAGCAATCACTATGTTCCACTACCTCAAAGATCATATCAACTGCATGGACAAGCTAGAGGTTTGCATGCCTGTAGAATGTGACGGGATCCTGTGTCACACTGCCCACTGCCGTGCAGTTGGTGGCACGTGAATCTTGCGCAAACACAATCCTACGTAGGCTATGTTCGGTTGAAAAAAAATGTGAAGTGAATTAGAGTGAAATGAGAGAGATTGAATTATCGTTTAAAGAGTAATGGATTTATTTCTTCTCTAATCCACTTGATCGAGAGCGAACCGAACAAAGCCGTAGTCGGTGATGGTCACTAGTGGAGAGTACGGCAGAAGAGATAGTCCTCGTACGTAGAAAGGAAGCTAGAGTTCTAGTACAGGTATTTCCAAAGCTACATAAGATCGTTATGCCCTTAAAATACACAACCTATAGTTTCACTTGATAATGACAAACATTTATCAAGAAATTGCTGGAATTATTCCAGCACCACATACATTTAGCGAAATTATCAGCTCTCTTCATCAATAGCTAGAATTTCCGAAGCACCTAGGATTTCAAACTCCAGTTTCTCTCTGAGTGAACGTTGTTGATTTATTGAAACTAAAAGTTGCTTCCACGCAATTAAGCATGCTTCTAAATTTACAGACACGGATGTATAAAGCGAATGCCATCTGAGCCATTGAGCTTAACAAAAAACAATCAAACCAACAATCCCATCATATACAGAGCTTTTTTCCATGCCAGCAACACTAGACACCGAGGAAGAAAAGAAAAAGGGAATTTGTCTACAAGACACTATTCGTAGATTGATTTGTCTGCGTGACGTTACTCGAAGTAATTTAGATCATAAGACACCATAGTATTTATTTCTAAGACACCGAAACGGATATTCTGGGGTGCCCCTGTGATGTGAAAGAGAGAGGGGGGCTTGCAGCTCGCCGTCGCTGCCAATCGAGGCCACCGTCGCTCCACTGCCTGCCGCGCTGTGTGGCTCGTCGCCAGTCGCTCCTCCATCCGTTGGGCTGCAGGAGCCCGCCGCCAGTCGCTCCTCCGCCCGTAGAAGCCGCTGCCTCGCCTCGCGCCTGCCGCGTTGCCGCCACCGACCACCCTTCTCGTCGCGCCTCACACCGCCCACGCTGCCGTCGTCGGCCATCCGCCTCCCCTCTCCTCGCCTCGAAGCAGGCCACCACGCTGCTTCTCGACGCCAGCCGCCGCTGCCTGCCAAGGCCCCGAGAACGAAGCCGGTCAGCAGGCCCGGTGCAGGCTGCCATGTTGCCGCTGGCCCACTGCCTCGATGCAGACCGCCATGCTGCTGCCCCGCCCTCGACACCAGCCGACGCGCCATGCCCCAACGCTGGCGCAGGACGGCCGCCAACATGTGCGAGCAGAAGGATGCTGCCAACCTAAGGGGCACTTTGGACAATTTTTCCGCGAAATATTCTCGAAATATTCATTTCAAGATAAATACTCGAAACGACGGTTTTCAAAAGAAAACTAGTGGCAATATCTGCACGTCCGCCGGCCACCTCCGCTGCACACGCCATCTCCCAAAACGGCGATACCGTTCCCACTCCTAGCAAAACGACAGCATTCACAACACCCGCGTGTGATCACCTACCAAATCGTGACGACGGCCGCTGGCCGGGTCTCTCCAGCAACCCTGCCATGACCACCTTCTTCTTGCTCTCCTCCGTGACGCACACCTCCGCTACCTTTTCAGCGGCCACGCCTACCGGGTCACCGAACCGCCGGCTGCTGCAGCGCCAGAGCCGCCGCCGCCGCCGCTCTTGGCACTGGCACCGGCTCTGGGCAACCGCAGCCAGACGAAGCGCGCGCCGTAGAGGCACGAGCACAGGAAGACCACCGCGGTGACGCGGCCGAACAGCACGATCACGCCCAGCGTCGTCGCCGCCGTCCACAGGCCGGAACCTCTCGGCCGCTCGGCGCGGTCGGGCTGCCGGAGCGAGTAGCATCGCCTCGACGGGTCTCGCCAGATGCGGCCGGCGCCGGTCACCACCAGGGCGCGGTCGTCGGGTGTTGCCGTCGTGCACGGTTGGTTCGTACCGGGCCGCGCCGGCGCCTTGCTCCCTCCGGTGCCCAACATGGCGGTTGTCGAGGGTTGCGGTTGTCGTCTGGCGCCTCTTGGCGCGGTGCCATCTGGAGTTGGACGCGGCTTGCTCCGGTTCTGCTTCTTGGCGTCGCCGAAACTGCTAACCTGCAGGCCATGGCAATGGGCGGTTACAATCTGTGAACGCGAAGTAATTGTGTGATGACGTGAAAAAGGAACGTAAACGTCCGGCCAGGGGTTGAGGCATCCGTATGGACCATATGGTTACAATCAGTTTTACAATGACCGTTGGCTACATGACTTATGAGAGCGACCACCTGATGAATAATATGTGGATTAAGTATCAAATTATCGAAACCCAACTATTTGAATAAAAAAATCAAATTCCTTACAAGCACCATGGCAAAAAAATGATACGAATAATCTGCGTGAGGGGCTAACGACAACTACAGTGGAATGCAGCCATGCAGGGAACGTTCCTTCGTCATCCATCAGCCCATCACCACCTTTGGGCCTAACGAAAGCAAGAAGCAGCTGTCTTACCGCATCGCTTGCTGCTGTCGCAGTCGAAAAGGCCACGGAGAAAAGGAGCAGGAGTTAAATTAGTACTCCCTCCTATTTAATCCTAGAAGTTTATTTTTAGATTTTATTGACTACCATTTTAATCAATAATTTTTATAGATTCGATTAAATTTAAAAATTAGTATTTATATTTTTAAATTCATCAAAAAAATACTTTTATAATATATATAATTTATATTATTAAAATTAATTAAATATATCAAAATCGTTGGTCAAAGTCATACTCAACAAAATCTAAAAATAAACTTCTATCGGAACAGAGGTAGTAGATATAACTTTTTTTATCGGTCGTAAAAATGTTTTGTCTATGATAATAGCATATTTGATTGGTTGAGGGTCTATTTGTTTCGAATTATAATCTACCGTATTATATAATTTAAAAATTATAATATGTAGATGTAAACAAACACGACAAATTATTTTATCAGCTTATTTAATCTAAAGTCTAAATTATTATAATATGATAAGTTGTTCATTAGGTGCTTATTTTAGATTATAATATGTAAAATACTCACGGTTCCTACTAAGTTTGAAATAACTAACCACCATTAACATCCATTTTTAAATTATAATACAAATTATATAATTTTCAAATTATATAATCGAGGCTAGTTCTGTTAAACCACCCACCTATTCGCCACTAACTAAAGCGGTAACGCGCCGAGGATGATGAAAGAAACCGACGCCGCCAAAACCACCTGCTCCAGGAACCCACACGATCGACCCACCAAGCGGTCGCGGTCGTCGCTCAATCGCAAACAGGAATTCTCAGTGCGACAACGAACTGTTGACGATCGATCGAGGCCATGCGCGCGGGGGCGGAGCCATGGCGATCAACGCGTATACGCACGTATAGCGCGAGTAGGAGAGAGTAGCTAGTGTACCGTGGCCGGTAGGAGCCCGGCGCTGTCGCCGGAGACGACGACGGACGCGAGCGCCTTCCTGGCCTGCAGCGACGTCTTGAGCAGCAACAGCAGCTGCCTCCCCCTCCGCTGCTTCCCCGTCGTCGTCTTCGTGGCCGTGTCGTGCTTCTTGCCGCTCCTCCGGAGCCACGGCCAGGCGAACGCGAGCCATGACCACGACAGCCTGAACCTGCGCCTCCGCCGTCGACGCCGCTTCCCCAGCGCGGCCGCCTCGGCGCCGCGAGACTCTGTCCGCCTGAACCTGGAGCCGCGCCAGAAGCAGAACGGAAGGCACGAGCACCGCGGCATCTTGTCCGCGACGGCATCAGCGCCGCCGGCCTCGGCCACGGTGGCACCGTGAGTCTCGCCAAACACAGACATGATCTCCGATTCTCCGTGGCCGCTGGAGCGGCTAGCGCGAAGCGATCAGCCTTTGGATGACGACGGCCGGCGCCACGGAGACATACACGCTGTCGCCTAAGTCCTAACGAAAGCGCTGGAGAATCTCGGAAGCTGCGACGGCACAAGAAGCTTCGAAAGCTTGTCGTCGCCTCCTGGATGCGGCAGATTTGATGACCAGGAGAAATTCTCTAACTAGCCTGCACGCGCGCGTGAGGCAGGAAGATTTGGAAGAAGGGGATTCCCACGGCGAGGGGTTTTTCTAAGCGGCGCACGCGGTGCCGTCGACCCCGTTATCATGATTCCAACTCATGGAAGAAGAAGAACAGGCTTCGCACGTAGGACAGCTCGTGAAAGCTAAGGCGACGGGGATTGCCTTTTTTCTAAAGTCGTGGTCGCCCACGAGAAAACCGGGAGGCGATCGACAACCAAATACAAATGATCAGGTCGCCGGCGGCCGGAGACCGGTTCGTAGTGACCGCGCGAGACTGGTGCCAGTGAGGAGGCCAGGCTGATTTCATCTATTATAGCAGCTGTGCTCAAGATTGCAGCAATTCTTTTTTCTTTGAGAACGTGTGATTAAGAAATGTTTGAAATGGTTCTACGAAAACAAAAATGTTTGAAACAGATGAATCAGGGATGATACGGTTGGCATAAAGTAAGTATATTGCGCACATTGATTTTAGTATAAATCTAATGATACAAATTTGATCTCTAAAAAGTTAGCATTGAGATTATTCAAATTTGAGATATTTTTACTTTGACCAAATCTAAATGATACTTACTATAATCCAGTACCAAAGTTCATATTGTCCTGTTTTAGGAAGCTTCTAAAGCTTGCACAAGTAACTTCTTATGAAAAAACTTGATTTATTTCCGGTTCTTCGTGTTGAGCTCCTACTTTTTTTCAATGAAATTAAACTGATTACTTTTCTATGAAATTGATGCATTCCAAAAGAGGCATGAATGTTCTACTGTCAGAGTATATTCAAAATCCAAGAAAGGGTTTCAGAAGTAGGGATTATACTTATCCAATCAAAAGATCAGAGGAGATCTGCAAGCTGTGTGTAGTCATTGACGCAAATTGTATTTCAAGTAAAATTTGTCAGAATAAAAGTTCTAGAAGATTAAGCGTAAAAATTTCCATATGCTAGGAAAGGAATACAAATATTGTTCAGTTTGTAAATTGATTTTCTTTTCTTACTCTTAGTTGATAGTTAGTAATGTGAGGTTTAAGCTCAAGAAATTTCGTTTCAAACGGGCTCTTTGTTCTCTGAGAAACTGGTATGGTAGTATGCCCCTGATGCAGAACTTCCCCGCTGTGACATGTTGCCCATAATCCTCATCCATTGAGTCCAGGATACCAGCTACTCCCTCTTGTCGTTGTTGACTATTCGTCTTATTCAAAAAAATTTAAAAAATATTATATATTTTGTTATAGTTTGATTTATCATTAGAGCTATTTAAATTACAACTTAAAATTTTTCTCATTTGAACTTATTTTTTAAATAAGACGAATAGTCAAAATTAAGATTACATCAATTTAAAAACAGAGGGAGTATAAAACTACTGGCTATGCAATTTAAACAAACTCCTTCAGACTACAGATTTACTATTAAATAGTATCAAAGAGTGGGTTGGTCAACTCGTTTTATTGTTATGCTTTATGTGATCCCTTAGAAACTTACAAACCTTCTTCTCCAAGAAAACTTGTTCCCGTGGGGGTGGGGCCGAAGAAACAATGATATGAAAATGGCAACGCTAAGCAACTTGGAGATAGATAACCGTTCCTTAAGATAATAATTTCATACTAATCCGTCCATGGGTGCATGGTCGTCATCTTCATGCTTTTTGTAATTTGAAAATTTGACCATCATAATGTTTACAGTTGTGCTTGGCCTAATTAAGAAGAAGCTTCGGTTAAAAACTGGAAGTAATCAGAGACAGGGACACCGATGAGATCCGTGCCTAGGTCCCTGTCGGTGAAATGAAACCATGGGGAAATGAAACAACAACACAAAGATAAAGCTAGCTGAATAAAACAGAGTCGAACACAGCAATAAGTTATTTTTACAGAGTACATACATAGACCAAGTTATTTTTAGCAGTCACCGTTCAGACATCAATGTAAAGCGGCGTGTCACAAGAGTTCGAATCCTGCATGTATCATTCTGCAGTAACAGTATAACGTAGCCATATCATATCGCAGGGCAAAGGCATGAAGACCGCGTTACCACAGTGCAGAGTTCAGGCCCCTCCGTGGAGCCGGCGAAGGTGCTGCTCGACGTTGAGCCCGCTGGAGAGGTGCACGTTGCACAGGTCGCACCACACGTTCGTCTACCCGGCGAGGTACGCCACCTTGTTCCGGTGCTTCCTCCCCTGCTCGTGCTGCTTCAGGTGCGACGCCGTCATGCACAGCACGCCGCAGATGACGCACGGCACCGTGCCCGTGGGTGTCTTCGTTGATGCTGCGCCTGCGCGCGTCGGCTTGGCGGGTGCCGACCGTCGCTGAGGTGGAGGAGGATTCGTGTTCGTCGGTGGCACGTCGGGGCTGCTGTAGGGCAGCGGCGGCGAACCGCGGTGACAGTTTGGCGCTGGAGGTGGAGCCTGTTGGACGTGCACCGGCGGCGGGCCGGAATGTCCTGGGATGCAGTGACCAGTTGGCGCCGGCGGTGGAGCGTGCTGCACGAGTACCGGCGGCGGATCAGAGTGTTCTGGGGCGCGGTGAGAATTTAGCGCGGGCGGTGGAGCGTGCTGCACATGTACCGGCGGCGGGCCAGTGTTCTGGGTCACCATTTGGCGCGGGCTGCGGAGGGTGCCGAGCCCTCTCCCACAGCGGCTTGCGCTGGTACTGCTTCAGCGTCGGCCGGCGAACGCCGTGGAACCCGGGAGGAGATCCAACCGCAGGCCTCTTCGGCCACTGATGATGCGCTTGCGCTTCTGCTGGTGGAGCTGGAGGCTGCAGGGGCGGAGGTGGAGGTTGTGCCTGCAGAGTAAAATGATACAAATAATCAGCGGTACGGGACAATGCAACCAGCGACGAAGAAATGGATGCTCGAATCGAACTACGAATTAGGGCAACGAAGAAATGGGTGCTTAATTAAACTATGAATAAGGACAGTCCGACGTACCTAGCTCCACGTTTACGCATAGTCTGTAGAAGGATTCGACCATTTGGAGTCTTTCCCAAAGCTTTTCTCTACATTTTTGTAAGCGTGTTTCTAAAACTCGAACTCTATTCTATTCCATTATTATAAAAAAATAAGAAAGGAGGAAGTAACGGGTTGTGCCTCACCGGAGGGGGAGGAGCCGGATCGATATTGCCAGAGATGTCGTACTGGCCCTGGTTCTTCCCGAGCTCGAGCTGGCGCTGCACGCCCTCCCTGAACACGTCCATCAGCTCCTGCCCGCCGAGGCCCTGACTGCGTGGAGCACTGCTCCCTTCGTCTTCTTTCTTGATAACCTGTGGCGCGGTGCTCCCAAACGGCGCCGGCATGCTCGACGCAGTCGATGAGGGTGCGGCGCGCCACCGAGGGATGACGATCTCTGTGATCTGAATTAAGCAGCACGCAACTAAGCAACCGAAAGCAGCTCGGGTTGGGCGGTGGACCAGGCCATCCTCGCCGAGGAGGAGCGGCTCGTCATCATCCGCTTCGGCCACGACTGGGACGAGACTTGCATGCAGGTAACGACCCCGCCGCCCCAGCCCTAGCTCGGGCTGATCGTTGATCTCTGAAACTGGATGCCTGATGTGATTTCGGTTGGGGTGAATTGAAGGGTGCGGCTCTCAACTGGGCGTGCATGTGTTGAGTTTTGGGCGAGGCGCGGGATTGGTGAAATTGTGATTTAGGATTTGTTATTGGGACAATGAGGATTGGTTCGGATGAGGTTTAGGACATTTTTTAAGGGTCCCGGTTACCGACGCATGTGAACTTCAACGATGTTGCTGTTATTG
The DNA here is from genome assembly GCA_001602275.1 of Zoysia japonica. Lineage (NCBI taxonomy): Eukaryota > Viridiplantae > Streptophyta > Magnoliopsida > Poales > Poaceae > Zoysia > Zoysia japonica. The sequence goes on along the minus strand of BCLF01000020.1, from coordinate 2,285,378 downwards.
AGCTGCTCAGCAACCTTGAGCTTGGATCATTGTTGTTGTTAATAGTGTTTATGGGTCATGGGTAGGACAGAGGATTAGAGGGGTACCAATACTGTCTAGCTACTCCGAATATGTGAACAAACAGGTCAAGCTAAACTCGTCCACTTAGCAGCTGCACTACTCCCATTTGATTTGTACTATGCATTATCCTTGGCAGGCTTATTTTCTTCAACAAAGACACTGTTTCTTTGCTAAATTGGATGTTACATAGACATACATTATACTTGGCTTTAGTCTTACTGTTGTCATTTGACGAAATTGAATCATATTAATTGCTTTTTTGGCCCTCTTTTGAAGGCTAATAGCCAATTTGACCCTTTTTTTCAACTTTGCTTATTTGACACTGGTTTTGTACTCCAAATAGCCAATCTCACCCCCATTTGCTAAAAAAGAAGGGTCAAATAAGGAAAGTTTTGGGTCAAATTGGCTATTCGCAGTCTAAAAGTAGGGTCAAATAAGCAAAGTTGAAAAAATGAGGTCAAATTGGCTATTAGACTTCAAAACAGGGTCACACGAGCAATTATCTCATATTAATTGGTGTGCCTTTTTAGTTGTAATTGCTCTGTGCGCCCTCATGTTTGGCTTGCATTATGCACTCAAGGTATCATGGAAGCCTCTTTTCAGTCTTTTCGGACAAATTCTTCATCTGACCTAATTGTTGGGATACTGAATGAATGTATGGGAGTCATAGCAGATTCGTGAAACTCAGTAAGGATTAACAGTAGACATATCTGGATATATCATTTGAGGGTCAGTGGTATTAAGCAAACCATTCCGCTTGCTGATGCAAGAGAATTGTGAATTGCAGTGATTTTACTGATGTGGAGGGTTATTAATTCTGATCCATGTGATAATTGCTGAGCTTGAAGTGCATTTATTTATGCTATTGTGAACACAAAATTTGCTACCAGTGCTCTACTGCCATGGTGAATTAGGTTTTGTTTGAACGCCTTTACGAAAAATGTGTTCATTTATTTTTGATTCTAAGCTTTCTTTATGTTTTGTCTGCAATTTGAATTTGTTTAGTTCAGTGATTCTACTGCAATTTGGCACTGCTTTAATTTGCATTGTTACGAGTCTTATGACTCCTTTTTTGGTGTTTCTATGTTCAGATGGATGAAGTGCTGGCAGGAGTTGCTGAAACAATAAAGAACTTTGCTGTTATCTACCTTGTCGACATCACTGAGGTTCCTGACTTGAACACCATGTATGAGCTGTATGATCCATCGACGGTGATGTTCTTCTTCCGGAACAAGCACATCATGATTGATCTTGGGACTGGAAACAATAATAAGATCAACCGGGCCTTGAAGGACAAGCAGGAGTTCATTGACATCGTGGAGACTGTGTACAGGGGTGCCCGCAAGGGCCGTGGTCTGGTGATTGCTCCAAAGGATTACTCCACCAAATACCGTTACTGAGACATTTGTGTTGACTATTGTTGTGTAATTTGTAGCCTGCTATATGTTAAATTACCAACATTCCGGTATATGACCCGTAATTTCTTTTCATCCAAGCATGCCCCTATGCAATTTAGTCGGCTTGCTGAACGTTGCTTGACTATATGTCCTGCCGTCTCATAATTGTACCTTGTGTCGGATTAATCGAGTGTCAAAAGTGAGTACGCTTTGTCTACTGGTATGGCTTCGTAAAAATTATAGTGTCAAAAGTGAGTATACTATGGTACAGCATTTCTGTCAGATTACATATTGCACATGTACATTGATATTTATGATCGCAGAGCTCTAGGTGTAGATAGCTGGGCATCTGTTCTGGTCGAGCATATAAACTTTCCTTTTGCTTACAAATTACTGGTGGATCCATTATGGATCTGGTATGCCACGTGGCATCGATGCCACCAAATTTTTTTCACCATCAAAGGTATCTTTTTTACATTGCAAAACTACAGTGCTGAAACGGACAATTTGCTCTGTTATTCTTGTTTGCTAACGTTGAGGTATTTATTCACCTAAATTAGACAAGTTTACCTTTTTTTGATTTAAAGTGATGAACTGGACAGGTTCTGCTTGTATTGCTTGGAGCAAAACATACCATGTTTTCAACAATATATCCTAATTCAATAGTTCCAGAAGTTTAAGAAAAACACACCAAATTCACGGATATGATCAAGGAGTGGCGGATGCGGTACAATCTTCTTGTCTGCCACTGAGCCACGCTTTCCCCTTGCTGTCCACCATCTTTTTCATCTTCAAGGCAGCGGCCTTCAGGGTGTCATCACCCTTGCAGAACGCAAACCTGATGTACTGGTGATGGTAGGTTTCACTGTCACTACTATGGAAGAACCCACGGCCAGGCACAGCCGCCACACCAGCTTCATTTATCAATTTCGTCACAAAATCTATCTGCAAAGCACAATGGAGATAATTGATCATCAGGTTCTAGTACTCCACTGCACAGTAAGAAAGTGATAACCTTATTACAGATAAGAAGAAAGCACTCAACAATCAGATTTCTTATATGTTAGCGTGACAAATATGACAATATGGATGGTTAAAGTAGCAGACCACCTTGTCTTATAGAGAAATATCATGAACGATCTAGTTGTTCCAAATGTGAGCACAGTCAAAAAGTAGTGGTGTACCTAAAGATGCTTCAGGATTGTTTTTTTTTTTCTCTCAAATACGCAAGAGAATTGCGTGTCATAGTATTAAGAAGGGAGAAAAGGGTCCAAATTTCGAAAGCACACCAGCAAAAAAGATGCAGTACATGACAGAAACAGTAAAAAAGGAGAAAACAGGAAAAAAAATCTACGCCTACAGGTATACTAGGTAGGACCTCACATCTGAAAGGTTCCAAGACTCGGGTAGTTCTGCAAATACAAAGACAGAACCTTGTGGCTTGAAGCTGATGTGAAAACCAAAGTCTTCCAGCAACTGAAGGATAAAGTCTCGTCTCACCTCGTAGTCCTTACAAAAGTAACTAAAATTATATGGTGAGATAGCTCGATTTGAAGAAAAATATGACAAATCTAAATTGCTCACTTTTTTCAGGGATCTATAATAGTCAGGTGTACTTGTTAATGCAATCAACGCAGCTTCTTGGAATGGTGCAGGAGCTGAATCTGTTAGCTTGACATGGATATTTCTTATTGCTGAGGCAATGTTTGCTGCAGCACAGGCCCAACCAATTCGCCAACCTATTCAATTCAGACATTATTTTTTTTGGTCAACTCTCATCATTGAGTTGCTACTTATACTACTTTTCCATCAGAATAAAGGGTACCTTACCAGTTACACTGTATGTTTTTGATAGCGAGGATGTGATGATAGTCCTGTCTTGCATCCCTGGAATAGAAGCCAGTGAGATATGCTTGTTCTCATCGTAAGTAATATACTCATATACCTGAGAAATATTTGGAGACATTGAGGAAACAAGCAAAGATGATGAAATTTTGTTCACAAGTTTGTTTAGCTCGTGAACTTTTACTATAGATGTAATGAAAAGGGAAAGAAAATTTTTTTCACTGCTCATCACATTTCTACCTCATCAGTTACTGCAAAGCAGTCCATTTTCTGACAAGCTTGAGCTATAATAAACAATTCCTCTTCGCTGAAGACCTTCCCCGTTGGATTGTGGGGGCTGCAGCAATAGAATTACCCATGCCAAAAGTCAAACAATGTTATGGAGCTCTGACTAAATTGAATATAATGTGCAAAACAACACCACTTTTTGTCAAAATGGGATAATCAGATTTTAAAAAAAAAACACACAGAAGAACTCAAGAATCTAAAAGACGTAGCGTTCAGATCACCTGTTCAAGACCACTGCCTTTGTTCGACTTGTTAATGATTTCAAGAATTTATCTTCGTTCAGAGTCCAACAAGGTGGATCCAATGGCACATACACCTACACAATTCAGACTCTCTGAATCATCTCACTCACTAGAAAAATACAATTATGAATTAGCGGGAAAAAATGTAAACTTACAGGGACACCTCGGGCGAGCTCGATGCATGTCTCGTACGTTTCGTAAGCAGGGTCAAACAGCAACACTTCATCACCTTGGTCAATAACTGCATGCGAAACAAAAATCGCGTGCCGTCAACAAAATGTGCTACGGAATTGTCCCTCTGAAACTACCATGCATCAGTAGCTCATGCTGAATGAGTGAATGCCCATTAGTTTGCTGTACTAGTACTTGCAAAAATAGCCGCGGCAAACGCTTCTGATTGCCCGCAGCAGATCACGAAGTCGGTGAGGGGGTCGACGTCGAGGCCGTGGTCCCGTTTCATTGCCTGGGCGAGGATGTCGCAGATGCCCTGCACATGCCTGTGCGCGAATGGAACTCAGACGAGGCTGCGGGATGGAACCGTAAGCGTCGCTCTCGTGGGCGTGCGATGGATGGCCACGGGAGACGCGGGGGGTTGGTTCGGAGACGAACCTGTACTGGTTGAGGTCGGCGGCGATGGCGGCCGTGGCGGCGGCCTTGACGTGCGCGGGCGCGGGGAAGTCCGGGAACCCCTCGGCGAGGTTGACGGCGCCAACGCGCTGCGCCAGGTGGGACAGCTGCTGGATGGGGGACGGCGCGGATCGCCTCGACGCCGCTGACAGCCTCCGCTCCATCGCGCCACCGGCTGGCTGACGCTTCACTCTCGAACCAAACCGCGGCAAAGTGTGATTGCGAGAGCGTTCGGATAAGGTGAAGATGAGGTCAGCTATGCTAGCAGTGCGGCGCGACGGGTGAGGCAGAGTTGCTCCGCTCTGATGGCAGCGTCACGTGAGGCACTGAGGCCAGCCGGCTGATCGCCATTTGCAGCTGCAAGATACTTCTTCATTTGTAAACTGATGTGTTGATTTCAAACTTTAATTTTGATTATTCATTTTATTAAAAATAATTTGATAAATATTATATGTTTTATTATAATTAAATTTATTTGAATCACAATTTAAAATTTTACATATTTAAATTTATTTTTTAAATAAAATAAATAGTTAAAATTGAGGTTAGAAGTCAATGATAATATTAATTTAAGAATGAAGAAAGTAATAGCAGTGCAAATTTGGAGGAAGACAGAAAACAATTTTGACGCACAAGGATGCAGTTTGAACCAGATAGACGGAGCATGCAATCTCTTTGTCTATCTGACAAATTCTGAGGTGGCGTTTGGATATTGCATTTAGAGAGATGGGTATGCGAAATAATGAGTAGAAAATGATTTATTCAATGTTTAAGTTAATGAAATGGGAAACGAAGCAGGACTGAGTGGGAAAAAAACCCGCCATAACCCAGTGATTTAAACCCAGCAGAGGCGGTGGGTTTGGAGCATGGAAGCGGGAAAGGACGCTGAAAATTACAAATCTGCCCCTTATCTCCTCGTAGAAAGGCATCGCCTGAGCAAGAAGGCGTCATTTCTCCCCCGCGCCGCTGGCGCGCGCCGCCCCTCTCCTATTGCTCGCGTCGCCCCTCTCCTTCGCTTGCCGCCGCCCTTCTCGCACACAGCACCGTCGCGTCCCTCGCTCCCTGGTGAAGCTGCACTAGTAGCTCGAGCCCCCTGGTGAAGCTGCACGCGAGCATCCTCGACGGCCAGCTCGCCTTGCAGCAGCATTTCGACTCACGGTACGTGCTGCCCCACCTCCCCATCGCCTATCAAGCTCTTGTTTCCTGTTTCTTTGCTGATCTCAAGTGCCATGTGCACAGGTTGCTTCACCGGTTCACCCACATCCATTTTTCAGAGTAAGACGCGGCTTCCATTGGATTCCAATGTCTTCCTTTTTTTTTTATTCAGCACAGTACTAATCCGTGACATCGTACTTCAATCATGGCCACATTTCACATTGATTCACCTACTCCCTCCGTTCTTACAATGACGTTGTCATTGACTTTAAACCTCAACTTTTAACATTCGTTTCATTAAAAAAATTATGATAAATTTCATATATTTTGTTATAATTTGCTTTATCATCAAATGTATTTGAAACATGGTTCAAAATTTTACACATTTGAGCTAATTTTTTGAATATAAGACAAATGGTCAAAGTTGATATTTGAAGTCAGCGGCGACATCATTTTTAGAACGGAGAGAGTATTTGCTAAGCACAAGTGTTGATTTTTTTTTCTCTGATTACATTTTGGTATGGATGACTCACATAGCTTTCTATGCTGTTAGCTCTACACAGTAATGTCATTTTCTTAAATGTAAATAACCAGTCTATAATGTATTTGTTTTGGTTGCACATAAGCATTTGAACATAGTGGCGGAGGCAAAGCCCGCTTTGTGCCCTATGTTAAGCCTTTAGTCTGTATCTAAACCAAGTAAAATTAAGTAAAATTTAAGTAATTTTATCTACTGTTTACTTATTTTAAATAGATAAAAGGGACATAGGACCGGTGCTGCGCCACCGGCAGCACCAGAAATGTCTCCACCCCTGTTTGAACATAACAATGCAAATTTAGTTAGCACATCTCTTAGTATGGTCCATGTCTTAGATCGCATTCTAACTGAATATTTTTCATAAATTTCTAACATATCACTCACCTAATACACAGCAAATGGATCGGGGGTGTGTCAATATCATATTTCATCATAGTGGTGCATTCTCAAAGGAAGGTGCCTTCACTTATGGAGGCAAAGTCTCCATTGTTCGAGAGATTGATAAGGACTTAATGTTGTACTTTCATGTACTTCTCCGTTCCAAAAATATAAGCATTTTTAGATTTAGTCAAAGTCAAACTTTTATCACTTTGACTACTAATAATATATAATTAATACTCCCTTCGTTCACAAATATAAGTCATTCTAGCATTCAAAATTTGTTCCTCAGTATATGTCATTCTCACTTCCTAATACATCTTTCTCTTTTTCCAATACACTTTCTCTCTTCCCGATAAATCTCTATCTTTTTCCTCCTCGTTTTCTGCGTACCATACTTTTTTACTTTTCTTTAATTTCCGTGCCCAGAGATAGAACGAACTATAAAAGTGAACGGAGGGAGTAATGTTTAATCATATAAAAATTATTTTTTTGGATTCATCATTAAATAAACTTTCATAAAAATTATATTTTTATATTAAAAATTACTCTCTCAGTCCCCATTTACTTGTCATTTTAGGTGTGGGCACGTGAAAAGATGATGGAAAATGTGAGATGTGCTGAAAACAAAAAGGAGAGAGATAGAAATAAGGAAGTATTGGGAATAGAGAAAGGTGTATTGAGAAGTGAGAATGACAAGTAAAAGGGGAAAATTTGTGAACTTTAGGATGACAAGTAATTGGGAACGGAGGGAGTATGTAATTTTCTAGATATTATTGGTGGAAGTTAAAAGATTTTGACCTTATCTAAACCTAAAAATGCTTATAATTTGGAATGGAGGTAGTAGTTGAATTGGCTAATACAGTAGGCTTTCAAGATGGTGACAGTTTGTATTATGCGATCCCTGGTCGTAGTCTTGAATATGGTATAGACCTGCTCAAAGATGATGCATCAGTTTCAGAAATGATGAAGCATGCAAATGAAACCAACTTTACATCCAACCAACAAAAAAAATTTGTTGGCGGCAATAAAAAAAATTGGTGCAGGCACACAACATGCCACATCAAGCGAGGTATTCTAGCTGCTACACATTTTTTTTTACCTTCATTCATTGCCTCTCACATGGTGTGCTTATTTTTTGGGTGATCCTTGATTGCTTCCTGCTACATGTATGTTCGTTATGTTTATATGAAATTTTATTTGTCATGTGCTAAGACTGAAGTACTTCAATTCACAGAATGGCTCGGCTGCCAGCCACCAAAGCGATACTTCTTTTGTCCCATGAGAGAAGACGTCGTAGACTGATAATTTTGAACACACTGCATCTGCTCTTGCTGCAGTTGCTGGCTTTGGTACGGAAGCATCAATATAGGATTGTTAGAGAGCCCTGTACTGGCACTCTAAGGCACTCTCTGGCACTGTGTACTGGCAGCACCTCTTCAAATGAAAGTAAACATGGAGGAGGTCGTAAGAGGGCGTTGTTCGAAGATGAGCAACTTGAATCTTCTTTTGGTAGCGTCTTGAAGTCACTGCAGAGTCTAGTGGAAGTTGAAAAGGAAAATGCTGCTGTCATGAATGATATCAAGACTGCCTTGCTGCATGAAGTAGAGGTTAAGAAGAAAATTGATGCACAAAGTGATATGCTCTTTCCTACCTTATGCACACTTCCTGGTTTTACTGATGATGAGATCGTAAAGGCTGCATTTATCATTGGTAAAGATGCACAGGCATTGGGACTGTTCTTTAGAGCCCCAAATGACAAGAAGTGTGCTGTTGTGCGTAATGCACTTGCAAGTGATAAAAGTTGAACTAGTAGCTGTGACCCTTGATGATATTTTGGTACATGTGACGTTCTGACATGGTCTTTTGGCTGTAAATAATGGAATGTCGTGGCAGTCTCGGTAGAATAATGGCTTTTGGATAGATCAAACTTAAGTTTCATATCTTTGTGTTGGCTGGAAGGTTGTCAAAATTATTTTGGTACTAGAAACTACTTTCACCTAGTAGTGGTACATGTACATGTGGATGTGTATATGGTGGATGGTACCCTCGTAGATGCAGGGTGATGCTTATTTTGTTGTATATAAACTAGTACCAACTCTGTTATGCTTATGATTATGCATGAAACAGCTTTGATGGTCTTTGTACTAGTGCTATCATTTTTTTTCATCATTATTATACTAGTGGTTTGTAAAGTAGGTCGTATGGCTATTTGAGTAGGGTCATGGACCATCACGCATGTTGGAGGAAAAAGAAATTTTATCAATGTAATCTTTCTTTAAGTAGGGAGGGGTATTTCTGAATATAATAATTTATATCCTTATCCCTATCCTACCGCTCTCCAAACATGGGAATAGGATTATATCCCTTTTTCCCAAACCTAAACCCACAGCCTCATTTCCCATCTCATTTCCCAAACCTGTTCAAACCTAATATCCAGAAAGTAAATCGGACTTTCTGATTAGACTTGGACCGTATCACAACAATCACGGGCAATTGGGCAAGGCCAGGGAGTCCCAAACCTGTGCCGTGACCCAACACCCAAACCCAAGTACCCAACGCCACTGTAATCTGATAAGCATTGCTATCAGAAAAAGAAAAAACACACGACCTGGGCGTTCGCTTGTTGCTTTTAGCAGAGCAAGGACTGCACCTTCAGGTGCTTCACTTCTTCAGTAAAAAGAACAAATTACTCCCTCCGGTTTTAAATTATTGACACATTGACTTCTAACATAAACTTTGACCATTTGTTTTATTTAAAAAATTTGTTCCATTGTGTAAAATTATTAGTTGTGATTTAAAATTCACTAATGATAAGTCAAATAATAACAAAATTTTACACATTTGAATTTGAATATGATGAATGGTCAAAGTTAATGTTAAAAGTCAACGGTATCAATATTATAAAACCGAAGAGAGCACAAGCAGCAACGGGTGTGAAAGCATCCAGAACTGTGTTCCAGTATCAAAGAATGCCACTGAACATTGCTGCGTAACCTGATAAATAAACTGCTTAAAAAATTTGTTCCATTGTGTAAAATTATTAGTTGTGATTTAAAATTCACTAATGATAAGTCAAATAATAACAAATTTTACACATTTGAATTTGAATATGACGAATGGTCAAAGTTAATGTTAGAAGTCAACGGTATCAATATTATAAAACCGGAGGGAGCACAAGCAGCAACTGGTGTGAAAGCATCCAGAACTGTGTTCCAGTATCAAAGAATGCCACTGAACATTGCTGCGTAACCTGATAAATAAACTGCTTAACACTATTGGCCCAACAGAACATTAACACGTCACGAGCATTTCTGGCAGAAAAAATGGAAATAGCAATTGGGTTCATCCATGGCCTTTTACTGCCAGATGTATATTTGTGAGTTGTGACGCTGACTTTTGGGTACTGTCATCCAAGCACATGTTTCCAGCAATTTAGCATGATGCAACTAGATTCCATGTAAACCAAAACCTACCCACAGGCTTGAACAAACAAATATATCTGCCCATCGGGTTTAACATTTTCAACAGCAGTTTTAGAACCAGACATCACAGCGAAGAAAGAACACACCAATTGCATGAGCAGTAATATAGGGCAAGCCAAAGAAGGGGTGGAAAGAATGAACCTTCTCCCCCACATAAAGTGGAAGAATGAGCTGACCTGTATATGACCAACCATGCTTTTATTCACGCTGCTTTATACCGCAGATCCTGAACCAAACAAACCCCTACACAGCAGCATGCCCTATTAAAGCACCGAAGGTGTTGAGATGGCCTTGTAACACAACAAAATCACAGCAGTAGAACACTGGCTAAGAGAGAGAGTACTGAGGAGTGCCAGCCAGTGCAGTAACAATGTCTGGCCTTGAATTTGGCAATGGCAGCAGGGGTGTCAATGGAAAGATACAGGACTCCAGGGGCAAGGCCATGCTGCTCGCCCTGGGCAAGGGTCTCCCAGAACAAGTTCTGCCTCAAGAGAAGGTTGTTGAGAGTTACCTCCAAGATAGCTGCTGCGACGACCCAGCCACCAGGGCAAAACTCGAACGCCTTTGTAAGCTTTCTTGTTTTGTATCACTTGCTATTGTATGGTATAACTTCCTTTATATGTTGGGTATTTGATTTGATAATACAGTTAGCTTATCTCAGAAATATTTTTGGTCAAACCACACCACTGAAAAGTCACTAAATGTTATTTTTATGTGGAACATGCACAGTCAAGAACATGTTTCAATCTATTAAATAGAAGTTGCACACAAAATTCAGTAAACTTTTGCTGCATGATGAAACTCAATACAACCTAGAATTAGCGACCGGTTTTCTTATTCTTAGTGGGAGCTGTGTGAATAAAAGATAAAGAACTAAGGGTAAAGATAACATAATCACAATCTGTAGTCTTCATTTGTTACGCCACGATTTGCACTAGACCCTACAAATCATTATAGTACGATTTCATTTTACAGGCAAGACTACAACAGTAAGGACAAGGTACACGGTTATGTCGAAAGAGCTCCTGGATGAGCACCCAGAGCTGAAGAAAGAGGGCACTCCAACACTGACACCACGCCTTGATATCTGCAACGCTGCAGTGCTTGAACTTGGTGCTGTTGCAGCTCGTGCTGCCCTAGATGAATGGGGACGCCCTGCAGCTGATATCACACACCTTGTATACATCTCATCCAGTGAGCTTCGTCTTCCAGGGGGAGACCTTCACCTGGCAGCACGTCTTGGACTTAATCCAAACACAGTGCGCACTTCCCTTTTCTTCCTTGGCTGCTCCGGTGGTGCCGCTGCCCTCCGCACTGCCAAGGACATCGCTGAGAACAACCCAGGAAGCCGTGTCCTTATAACAGCCGCTGAGACCACAGTGCTAGGTTTCCGGCCACCAAGTTATGACCGTCCTTATGACCTTGTTGGTGCTGCCCTGTTTGGTGATGGTGCAGCAGCTGCAATCGTTGGAGCAGGACCCATGACACCAGAGGAGAATCCCTTCTTGGAGCTTCAGTTCTCAACACAGGAGTTCCTACCAGGGACGGATATGGTAATTGATGGCAAGATCACAGAGGAAGGAATTAACTTCAAACTAGGACGTGATCTGCCAGAAAAGATTGAAAGCCGTATAGAAGGATTCTGCAGGACACTAATGGACCAGGTCGGGATAAAGGAGTTCAATGATGTATTTTGGGCTGTGCATCCTGGCGGACCAGCAATACTGAACAGGCTAGAGGTCAGCCTTGAGCTTCAGCCAGAGAAACTCAAGATTAGTAGAAAAGCATTGATGAACTATGGGAATGTGAGCAGTAACACAGTCTTCTACGTGCTGGAGTATTTGAGAGATGAGTTGAAGAAAGGCGCAATAGCTGAAGAGTGGGGGTTGATATTGGCTTTTGGCCCAGGCATCACGTTTGAAGGACTGCTAGTTCGAGGGATTAACTGAAACAGAAAGTGTTTCTAGAAGACTTTCAAAAGAGCCATGGGAGGATCACATATAAGCATTACATAGCACACCTATAAGATTTATTATACATAGGAATATCTCATAAAGAGCATAGATGTCCCAAAGGCATCGGTGCGAACAGCCACTGTTTACTGTTTCTATGTTTTTATCTATAAAATACTGTATTGTACTGAAGTTTACTTCCAAGGTTCTTGTGAATTTAAGACACTATGATACATGCTGTTCAACATACTACCCATGCATTTTATCATTGATGTCCATTAGCATAGATTTGTGCTAATAGAAGTCAACAATAAAAATATGGAGTATTATTTACAGATTACTCCTACAAGATTATTACTGTACTAAGAGTATGATTGTGCAAACTGATTACGGCCAGCCAACAAGTTTTTCATCGCCAACTGAAAACTAAAGCAGAACAACTAAATGTTGACAACTTGGGATATCAAACAAATCATTACAACGAGCATGTTACAGTCACAGATTGTAGATGATATCATCTAGTTCAACAAATGTTTAACATCATTGTAACTATTATTAGAAAAGTCGTGCAAGCTCTTACAGTGTTGAAATTATGGAGTGGCACTTACTGCCATTCTTCTCGAGACATTCATTACATTCTGATCTAAACATGGACCTTGAAAAAAAAAGAACAGCCCAACATGACGAAAAGACTTGATCCAGTTGAAAGTCTATTTTCTTCAATCTTCATCAGCACTCCATGTCCAAACACATGAATCAATTAGAAACAACAAATATGCACCCAGTAGAATCACTTATTCTAACTGGGTGCCCCCTTTTCAAGAGACAATTCACCAACAATCTTCTCCCAAGCAGGTTTAGCGTCACCTTTCACAAGAAGATCCATCTTGGAAACAACATCCTGAGCCTCTGCAGACCTCCCTCCCTTTACCAAGCCCTCAACCAAACCCTTCACAGCCTCAAATGGTGGGGCAGCCTTCATTGCAAAGCAGCTCTTGCAAATCCACAGTGCATCATCAAGCTTCTCTTTCTCCACCAAGCTCCTAAACAGCACCACATATGTTTGTGAATGTGCTGACACACCCAAGTCACTCCTTCCCTCCCGCCTCTTCATCACCTTCATCTTCTTGAACACACGCATCGCAGCGCCAACATTCCCCTCCTTGCAGTACCCCTGCACAAGAGCATTGTAGGTAAGGTAATTTGGAGCTACCTCCTTTGACTCCATGAGATCAAGCAGCTCCTCCCCTTTAAAGCTCTCCCCCTTCTTAGTGAACCGCTGTATCCGGCAGTTGTAAGTGACAACATTTGGCTCCAGCTTGCTAGCGCTGATCTCCTTCAGAACCTTCTCAAACCCCTCCTCATCATCTTGCGCAGAGTATCCAGCAAGGACGGTGTTGTAGGATATGACGTCTGGGGGAGGACGGTGCTTTAACTTCTTGCTGGTCATTTCGTCGAGCAGCTTGCGGGCAGCAGCAAGCTCGGAGTTCTTGACCAGAGCGTGGAGAAGCACATTGTGGGAGGCGCGGCCGGGGGCGACCGCTAGCGAGGACTCCGCGGAGGTGAAGGTTGATTTGAGGTCGTCGAGGCGGCCGGCGCGGAGGAGCGCAGACAGGAGCGCGGAGAGGGAGACGTCGGAGCGGGCGGAGGGAGCGGAGTTGGAGAAAGCGCGGAGCGCGTCGTCGGGGCCCGGGAAGAGAGAGAGCGCGCGGGCGAGGAGGCCCGGGGACGGCGGGGCTGAGGCGAGTAGGAGGTCGAGGAGCGAGGCGGCGAGGTCGGGGCGGCGGAGGCGTACGAGGCGGGAGACAGCCAGGGAGAAGAGCGGGCGCGAGGTGTGGAGGCGCGGAAGTTCGTGGTTAGAGAGAGCGGAGGCGATGAGGGAATGGATGCGGGCCGGGTCGGTCTCGCCGCGGACGGCGAGCTGGAGGTCGAGCACGGAGGAGCGGGTGGAGTCGGGCGTGGCGGGGTTCGAGGCGGAGCCAGCGGCCGACGAGGGATCGACGTCGGGGAGAGCGGAGAAGGCTCGGAGGAGACGGTTGGAGGTGGCGGCGGCGGCGCGCGGGTGCGCGGCGAGGCGGCTGCGGAGGAGGATGGACGCCATGGTGGGTTTGGGCGCTCTCTGTCTCCGTTTGTTTCCTCACCGGCTCACTGCGTCGTCAGTCGTTAGGGGGGCCTAGGGCTTGGGCCGAAAGTGGTCGTCGTCTCTTTTTCTACACATTGCCGATTCTAACCTGAAGATTTCGGGTGCGTTCGGCTGCCATTAAAATTGCTGCAGCGGCAGCTATACGGTAGCACCCGTGAACGTCTCAACAGTTGTCGAAGGTCTGCAGCTGCAGCAGAAATACGTTGCAGCAATGGGAATTCAACACGCCCTTCCTTTACTAAATCCAGCCGATGAGAGTGGAATTGATGCATTCCGAATAAGGCCTCGTTAGCTGGAAGGGTTCTAAGAGCGCGTTTGATTACCTGAGAGATTTTGGATTTTGGATAAAAAGAATCCCATCGACAACAAATAGGGAGGATTCCAGAGTATTGTACGAAAAATCTTCAGCGCGTAACGTAAGAATCTATAATCTCAATGGCTTCCGGTTACTTCAGGATTTTTTCTTGGCATTCATGTGAAATTCCAGTCTTGCCCCTTATCCTCTCCAGTAACTTTTACGATGTCTCTAGAGGCTGCCTGTAACTCACGCACCACTCATCCATCACCTGGAACTTTCCCCGCTCTCTCCTCGTGACCTCCTCCTAGCTGCTCCTCTTTGTGTCAGATCGAGACCGATTTTACCACCAGCAAGCTACTCACTCCACTAGCACGGTATCACATCAGATGGATTTTAGCACTCAAGAAGAAGATGATGCGGCTGAGGCGCACAACTCTGGTAGGAATTTCTTTACTGAAGAGGTTGGTTCTCTCCATTCGTTTAGCCTTCGATCTCAGCATGCTACTAGAGGATTTGAAGGCATTGACTTAAACACGGAGGATCCCAGCTTCCCTGACTTGGATTCTTACACCGAGATTCTTCGTTCTTCATCTGCTCCAACTATCGACACCCCACAGGGTCGAGCTGGCCGACGTGTTGACGGCCGGAGTCGATCTACTAAGGTTGGTCGTGTTAGTGCTGTAAGTCAGAGCTCGTCGAGGTTCCATTCTACTGGCCCGGCTGATGCACTTTGGCGAGCACCATGTTCTGCAGCAACTTCTGATCGAGGAGGTCATGTCCCTCGTCCTCCCAACACCAATGCTAGAGGACGTGTCAATGGTAGTGTTGCTCGAGCAAGCACTGCGAATGGTGGCCCTTCTATTTTCGCCAATAGTACTCCTCCTTGCAATGCCGGCACAGGACCAAGTGCTAACAATCGATGCCTTCAAGACGATGAAATTAGGCTGGAAGAAGATGAAG
>BCLF01000020.1:2226113-2269157 GCA_001602275.1 Zoysia japonica | reverse complement strand
TTCTGTTCATTTGTTTGCAAGTGATTCAACTCCACACTTTGCCTTACGTACGCATTAATTAACTTCAAATGGTACCGTTTTTACAGGGAAACTCCGAACTGAAGAAGCTAAAAAGTGGGCCACCTGAGTGGTTAGATCAACTTGAAATGATGTTTCAGCATGTTGCAGTAGATGGCTCAACCTCTTGTATCCCAGGAGAAAGCATGGGTAATGAGAAGGACCAATGTGAGGGAGGTGATGACAGGGATCATAATTCAGCGGATGTTTGTGATATTGGGACACCTCATAGGAACACTTCTTCGAAGAGAGGAAATAGTACATGTAGTACTGCAGCTAGTCCTATGAAGAAATCTAGGAGTCCTATGGTTAGGATTATGAAGGGTATGCTGGAAACAATGCAAACAAATTATGCCATAGCCCAAAAGGTGATGCAGGGCGAACTTAGGACGGAGTCCATCAAGAAGGCCATGCGTTTGGCTGTTGAGAGTGGTGCTGTGGAAGGAAGTGTGGAGCATTTTGTGGCTAGTCAACTATTTGTGAAAGCTGAATATCGTGATATCTTTTTTACCATAGAAACAAAAGAGGGAAGACTAGCTTGGTTAAAGATGTGGTGTCAGTTCAAGAAAATGTACTAGTTACGAGGTTGTGCTAGTAGGGTTCTGCCACGTAGATATGAAATTTTGGTGCACTAATTCCTTTTGGCGCAGGATCAAGAAAATGTAGTAATTAGAAACTTGTTTAGTAAGAGTAGGTAGCTAGGTGATGACTAGCAGCCAGCAGGGTTAGTGCCAAGTAGATATGAACTTCTGGTGCACTAATTCACTCTCTTTTGGGTACGTGTAATGATGTGATATGCACTTCGTACTCTATTAAGATAATATGCTGCTACTAATCTTGTGAATATATGCTTTTCTAATATATATTTGCCATGGAATTTCATCAACTTAGATTTATGAGGTGAATGGTGTTTGATTTTGTAGCAGATCGTTTCATCAAGTGATACTGAAGATGAAGCAATTCAAGTTGCTCGGAATCAACTGGATGTCATGCAAGAATTTGGGACTATAGCAAGCTTATTTGGTATGTGCTATGATGCTACTTTCATGAACAAATCAAAGAGAAAGGTCCCTGATATAAGTGGTCATGATTGGGTCATGAGAACATTAAAAAATCCAACATCTTGCTTCAATATGTTTAGGATGAGGCCTGAACTTTTTACTAGATTGCACACCATGCTAGTGACTGGATTGAAGTCAACAAAACAAATGAGCTCGGTAGAGGCACTGGCCATGTTTTTATGGATCATTGGTGCGCCTCATTCTATTAGACAAGTTGAAAATCGTTTTGAGCGATCAACTGAAACGATAAGCCGAAAGTTTGAGCATGTGCTAGATTGTGTGTACAAAATGTCCGCTGATATTATCAAACCGAAGGATCCAGAATTCAAGACAATTCATCCTAGACTACAGAGCCCTCGGTTCTCTCCATATTTTGATAATTGCATTGGGGCTATTGATGGAACCTATATACCTGTTGTTGTACCATCATCAAAACTCCTCCAACATATTGGTCGTCATGGTTACAGCACGCAAAATGTGCTAGCTATATGTGACTTCGATATGAGGTTCACATTTGCTGTTGCGGGGTGGCCAGGATCTGTACATGATATGAGGGTGTTCAATGATGCGATCCGCAAATATGGTGATAAGTTTCCACATCCTCCACCAGGTATTTATGAGTTATATTAAGTTTGAGATTTATTTCATCTTAATTATATATTTGTTTTGCATTTATTTCATCATCTGAATTGTTGTTCGTGTTTAGGAAAATATTATCTCGTAGACTCAGGTTATCCGAACCGACCTGGATATCTTGCACCATATAAGGGGACAAAGTACCATCTAACGGAATTTCGACAAGGCCCAAGACCAAGTGGGAAAAAGGAGGTATTCAATTTTATACACTCATCACTTCGTAATGTTATTGAGAGGTCATTTGGTGTTTTGAAAATGAAGTGGCGGATTTTGCTCGACCTACCTGGTTACCCAATGAGAAAACAAAACAAAATAATCCTTTCATGCATGGCTCTACACAACTTCATTCGAGAAAGTGCAATGCTTGATATGGACTTCGACTTGTGTGATCGTGACGAGAATTACATGCCAATTGCAATGAACTGTACATCTCAAAGACGCAATGGTGATGGTCATTTGGGAGATGAAGATGAAGACATGAATATGTTTCGAGATAATCTTGCCAATGCTTTGTTTGTAATGAAATCATGTCCGTAAAATGATTATGCAGATTGTGATATGGTAGTTGAACTGTACAGTCTTGCTTTGTAAATACGTAATATGTATGAATATATAATGAGACATGTAGTTATGAGCAATGGTTGAAAGGTATTTTGGAGAGGAAAAAATTTTAACTCCTAAAATCTATAAACAGAATCTTAAAATCCAAATAGATAAGATTTTGGATCCTTAGAATCCAGATAGTAGAATCCAAGATTTTAGAATCTGGATTTTAGAATCCTCACGTATTCAAACGGCACCTAAGAGTGGAAGTAGAGAATCCAGGGGATCAATTGGAATTCATTCCGGCATATTAGTTCCGGTTGTTCGGACTGCATGGTGGCGCGTACCTCGCGGACGAGCAGATGTTGAAGCCAAAGCGTTTGGAGATGAGCTGGAGCGGCTCACCCATGGGACTGGTGCGGCGGAAACTGATCCCGATGCCTGCCGGACGCATCCTTCTCCCTCGCGGCCACGGCGGCGACCGAGTCCATGAGCCTGGACCACTTGGCGGAAGTACTCCTCCATGACCTGTGAAAGCTCTCGCCTGGATGCACCTCCCAAGAATCGAGCAGAGTGAGCTTCCGCCTGGACGCGTCGCCCACGCAGTCCCGCGTGCACCTCTACCTCCGTGGACGCGTCACCTCGCGCTGCGCCACCGTCACCTCACGCTGCGCGAGCTCGGTTCCAATCCGAGAGGTAAGAGGTCAGGTTTTCTTTCGGGCCATGAAGGAGGAGGAATGGTCGGAATGGGCTTGGTTTCGTTCCCGCCTTGGGTTCGAATGGCTACCCTTGGGATGGGTCGCTTTCAATCCTAGTTAGGCTTTGTTCGACTTTAGGGAAGTGAAATGGAGTGGAATGAGAGGGAATCAATTCATATTTCACTTGTGATAGATTTAATCTTAGCTAAATCAACACCCATCCATGTGTGTGGAAAGAGAAACGAATAGTGTCTTAGCGCTCGTTCGGTTGAGAGAAATTAGAGGGGATTGAAAGAGATTAATTTCATTACTCTCTAAATACAGATTTAATTTTACTCATTTCTCTTCAATCCACTCCATTTCTTTTTTAACCGAACGGTGTCTTAGACTGCTCCGATCGGAACAAGCCAAGTTTCGAACCGTTCTTAGCAAACTGAACAAGGCTTAAAACTTTCTTTAGAATACAAGAATTTCACTTAATCTAATAAAAATTTAACATAAATTAGTTTAATTTCACAGAAAAACACATGAAACAAAAAAATTCCTGTGTTCCAAAAAGACACCTAAAATAAAATGACCATACTTGCTCCATGAAATATGTTTTCGAACTTACCTGACGTGAAAAATAGCAAAAGCTTGTTTACACTTAGGCTCTTTTTGGTAGAGATTGTGATGCTACTTTTGCTAATGATTATAACATTTTATGCTATATTTTTTACTTAAACACTTAAAATTTGCAAGTGATTATATTCATAATCACCTATAATCACTTTTACATTTTATACTAGCATCTATAAACTACAAAGTAGCTTTTTACCACTTCTTCTTTCTCACTGCTTATAATTTATATTGAATAAGTTGTTTTGCTAAATACTCTTGACATGAAAAATAGATTATGTGGATAAGCTGAACAATTGATTTTCATGAGTAATAAAGTATGAGTAATTTTTTTATTGACCTATTATAATTTATTGAATAAGTTGTTTTGCTAAATACTCTTGACATGAAAAATACATTATGTGGATAAGTTGGACAATTGATTTTCATGAGTAATAAAGTATAAGTAAATTTTTTTATTGACCTAGTAATTTCCGTCATTGTTGGCAAATTCATGTCACAGTAATCAATAATGCAAATACAGTGCGCTGCTACATGTCATGTGAATGGATAAGAACGTTACTGTCAAAGTTCTGTATCAAACCTATGATGATGATAATTGAATAATGCATTGTTACAGGTGTAATGAGGCCTCCAAGTACTGACACCTAATGTTGCAACTCGCAACTGCGAACCCTTTTTATTTGATGTCGTCTTAATTTTTAAATTTAATTTTGATTATTTGTTTTATTCAAAAAAATTTATAATTTTTATATAATTTAATTTATCATTAGAGTTATTCAAATCACAAATTAAAATTTTAAATATTCGAACAAATATTTTAAATAAAATAAACAATTAAAGTTAAATTAAAAAATCAACAGCGACATTAATTAAAAAACAGAAAAAATATAAAGCTACCTTCTCTAGGTGGATCAGAGGACCTGCGTTGCCTCGCATCTGTATCCGATTTTTCCTTTGTGTCTGACTGTTTGAGCGCCCCCGTTAAATCATCAGCATAGCGCCGCCAAATAGATTCTCTGTCTTTGCTTGCCCGCTTGTTGTACCTTCGATCGAATCTTAGACCACGTGGGGTGTTTCAAAGGTCAAATCAATGTCATTAATGAACTGGTGTTTCATTTTATCCAAGGATCACAACGGTGATAGAGATGTCTGGTAAATTTGTTTCCTTTCTTTTTACCTCATTCTCATATTTTTTGAGTTGAGGAATCGGTACCTACAATGGTTGCACCCGGTGATTGGAAGAAATATTCTTCCACGGTGGCTCCAAGCACCTGTTCATTGTAAGTGCTCTTTAGAAGACCTTTGGCTTCGCTCCATGAGCTACGTATATTTAGAACACATGGAATTTACCTGGTATAGATCCTTGACATGGTCACGAAATAGCTTTTCTGCATCACCTTTGCCTAAGTCACGATATACCCAGCGGGGAACAGCTCAGTAAACCCGTTAGACATTTATTTAAAATTTAATGTTAAATACATGTAATTTGATTATTTATATTTAAAATTTAATATTTAAAGTATTATTTTTCGAGAAAGAAATAAAATTTATTTTCTTTCAGGCTCAAGCCAGCATGGCACGATCTATGTAAAAACAGTTGAGTTTAGACTGGTGGCTCGTGGGCCGGCACGGCACTACTCGATTATTTAATGGGACATACCGAGCCACCACTAGCACGGTCCGTTGGTCACCTATGGATGAGGAGTACTCTCTACTTAAAACAAAGATTTTCAAACATCTATCCTTACTCATTTATCTTATTCAAAAAACTCATAAAATATTATTTGTTTTTATTATGAAATGATTCGTTATTAAAAACATTTTAAATGTGGCTTATTTATTTTTATATTATTGTAAATTTTTTAATAAGATGAATGGTAAAATATTGATTGAAAAAGTTAAAAACATCATTTATTTGGGACGCAGAGAATGTGTTAAGATAGGCCGGGCAGCAACTAAATTTTGGCAACTCGTTTGGTTGTAGCGAGTTGGAGAAATGGTACAATATAACATTTCAGAGAGGTCTTTTTGTTTAAGGCAAACGAACCAATGCCATAGCTATAAATCAACAAATACTTTAAAGGTAGTAGAATATTATATTTGGACTTTCACGATGCAAATAAAAAATTGTTCTAAGAAGCAGACTGCGGATCCGCTTTTGTTGAGTGACGAAGACTGTACACTCAGATTCATGGAGGAACACGGTAGTGAGATCCTTGCTCAAGAGTAAGTCAATGTACTGGAGCAAGAATTGAAAAATTGACGTTGGCTCTATTTATTTTTCTTTAACTAAAAAGTTAATATAAAATTGAGGTTATGGGTTGTGGTAAAGAATAATATGGAACTAACATATTAAAACTACACTACCTCAAGTGACAGGTCACAACTAATAACAAAGTCATGCGAGAAGATGGGACATTCTTTCTTGTAAGTACGTACTTTCTTTATTTCTAAATTATTATTACTGTTGAATGTTAAAACTGATTTTAATTTGAATTTATTTTATTATTAAAGTTATTTGATTTATAACTTTAGAAACGGAGAGAACAGAGGGAGTAGTCTATCACAATTAAGCATAACTTAACAGCCGATGCGGGGAAATTGTAGCCACCGGGTTAATCAATTTGATGAAAATTGGTCGAAAATAAGTATAAATTTAATAATAAAAATTTGGACAAAATTATTTGTGTGATTGAGTTAAATATATACTTGTACCACTTGACATTTGCAACAGTAAACAAGAAGAGAATCTGTTCCGATGGACATTTTATTTCTGATACTCTTCTCCATAAAATTTATACTTCTTCTTTAATTATTATCGTGGTTGATTTTAAATTCAACTTTAACTATTTGTTTTATTTAAAAATTATTTAAATGTGTAAAATTTTAAAATCTAATTCAAAGTACTCTAATAATAAATCAAATTATATTAAAATATATAAAATTTATTAAATTTTTTAAATAAAATAAATAATTAAAATTAAATTTAAAAATCATCGATGACATCAATTTAAAAAAATAAGTTCCTTCTGCTTATTTAAATACGATGGCATTAAAGGCGTCGGTCGAAGCTTCAAACAGATGAAAAACAGAGTGGTGTTTTCCCTGCGCCACGTTTCTCGCGTCGCCTTCTTCCCCGAGCCGCGTCAACAAACCTCGCGCGAGCTCGTCCCCCGCCCGGCCGCCCCCTCCACTCCTCTTCCTCCTACGCCGATTCTTCAAACCACCTCCTTCCCCGCATCCCCTGCCAACAGCGAATCTGCAAAGCCTCGGCCCGAATCGGCGCTGCCCGCTGCCAGATCTCCCCCCTCCGCGCGTCCGGATGTCATGATCCGCCCCCATTTCCCCAAGGACCAGACCTTTACGCGCGGCAATGGGTTCTCGGATGGTGGGGCTCTGGGGATGGGCGAGATCGAGGAGGAAAGCGCGGAGGCCACCGTAGCCGTCGAGCAGTCGCCCTCTCAGTCCTCGTCCCCGGCGGCGATGTCTTCGTGCGGGCAGTACATTTTGCACCGGGTGAGCAAGCTCGACACCCTAGCGGGCGTCGCCATCAAGTATGGCGTCGAGGTAAAACGACCGGACTGCTGCTGGTTTTTTTTTTAGGGTCTCCGGTTTTAATATTGCGTTGGAATCAGAGTGGATATAAAAAAGAAGCGTCCTTTACCTTGTACTAGCTGTTTCGGGCCGAATAACCTTCTGTTTCAACTATGGTAAACTGATTTTGAATGATTCGCGTATTCGGGTCATGTAGGTAGCGGATATTAAGAGGCTTAATGGCCTCTCAACTGACCTCCAGATGTTTGCACACAAGACTTTGCGGATTCCACTCCCTGGGAGGCATCCGTCGTCTTCCTGTCAGCAGAATGGTTCGTACGAGAATGATCACAGGTAACTAGGAGCAAAATTATACACCAGCTACACTTTAGCGGCCATACCTCGTTATTCCTAAATTGCAGTTTTGAGTGGCTAGTTTTTGTATTTCTCTGGTGCTGGTATTTAGTAACTGCTTGTATGGTCGATCCTGGTTGCCCATGGATACGCAACAAGGTCAGATTAGGGCACCGGATGTGGGGTATTTGAGTGTGAATTTAAATAAGCATCACGTGAAACCAAAATGTACTAGCTAATCTGAACTAGAAAATGAAAGGGGGCTATTTAATCTTATTGTAGCTTGACCGCACTTCCGCTAGAATCTAAACTTGACGCAGGAATTCTGCAATGCAAGCTTCTGTTTTTCCTCACCTAATTCCTTTTTCCCTGTTCGGTGTTTTAGAAGTATACTGTTTTTTCCTGTAGTTTTGGGTATGATTTTTCTTTGTTCACCTTTTCTATTGTAACTGAACTACCAAAGCAGGAATCCTGTAGTTTTTTTTGTTATTTTGGTCTTTATTTATTGTTCAAATGAATTGGATTTATCTTTTGGACATGAACTAGCAAAGCAGTTTCGGTATGACTTTTCTTTGGCCGCTTTTTTCTGTCTGCAATATTGTCGTTTAGCCTTGATTTGAAATTAGCTTATGTGAGCATTTGTGGTTATTACCTTATCTTTATTTTTGGGCAACTTTGTAGTAGTGGTTCTGACCATTGAGTTGATATGTGAAGAATGTTGAAAGAGGAATAAAAAGATGCATTGAAATCAACCTGCTAATATATTCCAGCTGTCTCATGCATACACATGGCTGTACTTTTTTCTCCATCAAGCACATGCACCATAAGACTTCATTCTTCTCTAGTTAGCGTTGCAACATACAAATGCTGCCCCTATCTATCTTGTTGAGCTTTGCCACTTTTCACAATAATTAAATTATGGATAGCTATGTCTCTTTTCACAATAATTAAATTTTGGTGCTCTCTCCAGTCTACAGATATGGATTCAGTTTCGCTTGGTATATTTGTGCTTTACCCAATATAACACATTCTACAATAAATATAATATTTCAGGGAGTGTACTCCACGTCGCATCCATGAAGATATCTTGGATTCGGTACTTAGAACACCAAAACACAGAGTTTCATCAGCCATGAGCCTTTTGCAGGGATACTATGGCCTTGCACCACCTCCAAAAAGAGATCACAGAGAAGGCACAGAAATGGCAGTATATGGGAAAGGCAAATCTGTCTCTTTGGATGTTGAGCCGTGGTTGGAGCCACCAAATTCTGACCCGTTCCCTCTCCATAATAGGAAAACCAGAAGTTTGACAGTAGGTTCTATTGCTAATGCTGAGACTGATGAGAATGGAGACAGTGAAAGGTTGATAAGGCGGCGCCAGAAAACTGATGGTGAGTTGTTACCTAGGGAGGAAAATGGTGGTGACTTCCTGGCAAGTGCTGGGAAAGGCCTGGCATTGAGACCAAAGTCAAGCAATCGACCAGACATGAACAAGAGTCAGCAGAATCTTTTTGCTATTGCTGAGCCTTTGTTTGGAAACGGAATGCAAACTGTTAGGAAATCTTCCAGCACTCCAGAGTTCCAAGGGCCAGAGGGCAACACCAGTACCTCCATATGGTCAGCCAGCAAGTGGGGCATAAAACCAGATTCTTTTGTTCTTCCTCTTCCTATCCCAGGCTTTGACAGTATTCCAAAGCCAATTGCTGCTTGGAAAAACAAGGCAGCTCGAGATTAATATTTTGCTTTTGGTTATTCCCGTGATAACTTGGGAGACGGGGGCTGTTCCTTTGGAGGAGTTTACAGCCTAGATTGGCAGCTGACACCAATCTTCACGGCTCTTAAAGCATGTCAGATATGTTGCTGCCAGTTGGAACATACAGAAGATTGGACGCATATCGTCCATATGGTAGATGATATCTAGGATTAGGTTTACATGGCTCTCATGTTATATTGGAGAATGTTGCACCGAGATTAGCAGCATTAATATTCTTCACGTAAATTATAGGTATTAGATGACATACTGGAAACTTCTTGGTTTGAGGATATTCTTTTGTACACAATGAGGTAACGTAGGGTCAAAGGGCAATTATATATCATACCCTAATATAGAAGTTACCATGTTTTACTTCCATATGAGTTGCTGTCAATTTTGTTGCCATCATATTAATAGGGTTAACAAAACCGGTGGAAACTGGACGGTTTTGGTGAAAAGGGTCCGGGTTGATTTCGCTGGTTTTCGTCAGAAAACAAAGTCTAGAAAAACAGCAAGCTGGCTGGCTTTTCAGTGTTTCGGTAGCGGTTTTTGTTAACCCTGCATATTACTTCGTTGATTGTTATTGTCTGGGTTAACATGGGCATATACATGCCTTCTTCTCTACACAATACCATACACTGGAATTTTCACGTGTCTTAAATCGTCAGGAAAATATGGATTTAACCATATATGCCTGATCCCTGTTTATATTATATTCTAATCTCCTACTCACTGGGATTAGAGAGATTAGAATGGATTGAATCCATTGCTAGCTAGGTGAAGATTTAGGGCCCCTTTGGTAGGGATTATTCAGCAGATTATGCATAATCTCTGCTAAAGGGGTCACTCAAAATTGGCCGATCATAAAAAGCAGCAAAAATATGGTGCAAAAAATGAACTGGGAATAAAAGTTATCGAAATGCAGCTTATTGCGGGTCACACGTGGCCCGCAACACCTTTTTACCTTTGTCTCCTTAGCGTTTTTACAGAAATTACTTTGGTGGGCAGATCAATACTGTTAGATAGCGTTTCCATACTAGATTAATGCTCATGTTTAGCCAAAGACAATACGGGCATTTTTATCATAATCATTCACTAGAGAAAAAAAACATCATGAGCTAGATATAAGTTGGTTTACCAAACAGACAGCTTTAACTTATCCTAAAAAGCTGCTCAACCACATAATCAAGTCCTAGTCAATTTTTAATAATTTAAAGTGGTACCAAAAGGGTCCTTAACCTCTCATTTCACTATAATCTCCTTCATCCCATCCTAACTGAACGAGTCGAATGAACGCCGATCGATGAAGGAATGGAGAAGGCGATTAATGATGAAGGGAAAAAAATTGGATGCGAAGAGTCCCTGAAATATTCGGGTACCGTTTAGCTTTTCCCATGAAAAATGACGAGAGAAAAGGGCCTTCCCGTTTTGCACGATCCTCAGGGTCAGAAAGCAGAAGAATGTGCAGCAAAACAAAAAGTGCGTGTCGCCAGAGGCATGTGCGGGGTGGTCCCATATGACAGCGGCCCATGCCTGCTCGAACAAGGCAGTGGCACCGGTTCACACCCAACTCCACAAGCTCACGCGCTTCGCCTTCTCCCCCAGCGCCGCCTTCCGCCCGTCCGCCTCGTGTCGTCGCCGATTTATACGCGCGCCCTGACACAACGCCATGCACTTCCCCACCACCACCACCGGGGCTACACTCACACCGAACCCTGCTACCCAACCATGGCCGAGGACGCGCCGCCTCCTCGCCGCCCGCACAAGCAGCTCCAGCCGCGAGGG
The DNA here is from genome assembly GCA_001602275.1 of Zoysia japonica. Taxonomy (NCBI): domain Eukaryota; kingdom Viridiplantae; phylum Streptophyta; class Magnoliopsida; order Poales; family Poaceae; genus Zoysia; species Zoysia japonica. The sequence continues at coordinate 2,258,115 of BCLF01000020.1, read as the reverse complement.
TACGTTACCGACGGTCGACTCGCATTTCGCTCTGCGACTTCTCTCACGCGAGCGGCCGCGCTGCGGAGGCCACTTGGGCGCCTGATCGGGCTGACGTGTGGGGATGTTCGCCCGCGGCCGCGCGTGCAGGTACCAGGTGGAAGTGTTCGAGGCGGCGCTGCGCGGGAACACCATCGCGGTGCTCGACACGGGGACCGGGAAGACCATGGTCGCCGTCATGCTCGCGCGGGAGCACGTCCGCCGCGTGCGCGCGGGGGAGGCGCCGCGCCGGCTCGTGGTGTTCCTTGCGCCCACCGTGCACCTCGTCCACCAGGTGCGGCCGTTTTTTTTTCTCTTCCCTAGTGGGAATGTGGGGACGGCGACTGTTTCTGATCGCGAGGCGGTCGCGTTTGTGTGTTGTTGTTGTAGCAATTCGAGGTGATTAAGGAGTATACGGACCTCGACGCGGTGGAGTGTCATGGGGCAGCCGGAGTCGGCGAGTGGACCGCGGAGGACTGGAAGGAACAGATTGTGAGTAAGGAGGTAAGCGCATGGGTTCACCGATGCCTGTGCTATGCTGTGTTGGGAGTTGATTAAACCGTGAGATTTAATCACTCTCGTGCCTTCCAAGTGCTTGACAATGGCTTGAGATAGCATGTCTCTGTTTATAGAAGTGTGTTTTGTCATGGGTGGTGGATAGAGTATGGATTGAGGTTACTGTTCATAAATATCATAGCTGATTACAGACGTTGTTCTTTCAAATCCGCTAAAAGATTGTATCTATGGGTAGCAAATAGGTGGTTCAAGGCTTGAGTACTAGATCATTTTTCCTTTCAATGTTCTCATCGCTAAAAGGATGCTTGATTATCTGAGATTGTGCAGCCCTTGTAAATAGAACCGTGTCAATGTGTTATTCATGAGATTGTGTAGCACCTGTAATTATACCACGCTGGTCAAATTATCTGGATTATAGGGCTGTTGAGTTCAGTTTCTTCTCTTGGATGTCATCATTATTTATACATTTTTTTTTTGCACATCATTTTGAAATCAGACGTGTCAAAAGTTTCATATCTGTTATCTCTGATTTGAAATATGTATTTGCCTTGAGGAGTAACATTTTTCCTTTTCCTTTTTCAGATAGTCATTTTGACGCCACAGATTTTGTTGGATGCTCTGAGGCATGCTTTTCTAACGATGAGCGCAATGAGCCTGTTAATATTTGATGAATGCCATCGCGCTTGTGGAAACCATCCCTACTCGCGAATAATGAAGGTATATATTGGGATTATTTTTTCCCGGTTGACTATATAGATACTCTTTTATACCCTCATGCAGTATTTAAATACTAGTAAATAATTTGTTTAGACATCATTTTCTAATTTTCTATGCTTTGCTTTAAAAGGAATTTTATATTGGTTCGGAGTGGATGCCAACTGTATTTGGAATGACGGCATCTCCAGTTGCTACAAAAGGTAGAACCATATGCAGGATAATAATGTGCATTATACCCTTTGTATTTTCTTGTTCATCTTGTTCCAGTAATATGATTTTGTGGATCCTTAAATCATCATGTTGTACGATTGCATGCTTTTCCCCTTCATTTTGTTATGTGCAAAAACAAAAAAACCCTGTAATGATGTCTAATGCTCATGTTGTACACATCACAAACTATCACGTTTCTGGAAGTACAGCAGTTTTGGTTCTGACCTGTAAATGATTGGTTCCTTCTTCAGATTTTTTTATTGAAATTATTTTTTTGATGACCATTTCATTACACATAAATTTCCTAACTATGTGTGGGAGATGTGTAAATGTTGAGGATTTTTAACGATCGTTTGACTAGCTCAAGAAGAGTTTAGCATGGAATAGCCTTCTAGAACATATTTTATATTGCCACCTCAGATGGGCATTCCTACCAAAAAACCAACCATGCTATTTCTAATTTACTCGCTTACTTATTTAAATTGAAAATTTTTATAAGTCAGGTGCTTGTACAATTCATGATTGTGAAGCACAGGTTGGTCAACTTGAACAAATATTGGATGCAAAGGTACCTGCTGCACCAACAGTTTCTTTATATTTGAAATTTAGTTTGCTTTTTTAAGAATCTTGGCCCACAATAAATTATTTTCCGTAAATTATATGCTGTCCCAGGTATATATCATAGAAGACAGGGATGAGCTTGAGAGCTTCGCTTCTGCTGCAACAATTGTGAATAAATACTATGATGCTTACTTATTTGATTTTGATGATCTAAAATCAAAGCTACAGATATTGTTTGAAGAGGTTATTTAACTAAACAACGACACCTAGAATACCTTGCATCTTTTCTTTTTCCCCTTTGAACATGTATATGTACTATATTTATGTTGTGCTATTGGCAGTTTGATTCTATGTTGGTTAGTCTTCAAGAATCATCACCTAACAAATTTGAAGACACTGATAATATCTTGGAGATGTCAAGAAAGAGTTTGTTCGGGTACCATGGAAAAATATTGTATGGACTGAATACTCTTGGTCCAGTAATTACCTTGGAGGTACTGTATCATCTATGTGTATTTAGTATTACTGGGGTGCATTTACATCTCAATCATATTTGTTGATTATAGTAACTTCATAAATTCCTGTCTCTGTTGAAGTAATTCAAATCTTACTGCCCATATATTAAAATTTGCTGGTTGCACATGACCAGCCAGGGAACTACACATTAGATTTACAAAAATATTCAGGAGTGGTTGGGAATTAATTTTAATGATAGTTCTTGGACTGTTTTGAGCAACATCTGAAACCAACCTGTACATGTGTAATTCTGGTCACCATGTGAGATTTTTTTTTTAGAAAAACCTTGGGCCTGTCATTTTCTCTTAACTGTGCTTTGCAAGGATTATCCTGTAGCATTTCATTTCTTCAAATTTTTATTTCTATTTTGGAGGATTATCTATTCTTATATGTCAACCATTCAGTGGTGCCTTTTTTTGACAGGTGGTGAAACTATATAATGATAGCTTAAAGGCACTTGGTGATTCCAAAGACTGCATCTTCTCGAAAGCTAGCTTGAACTTACATCTGTCCTATTTCAAAGAAGCTTTATATTTGATTGAAGAAATTTTACCACAGGGTATGGTGCATGTTACATGTTATGGTCAGATTCACAAGTAATATGTTGACTTTATAAATTAAACGTGCACCAGTTAGATCTGAAAAGTAATATATAAGTTTTTCTTACCATACAATATGCAACTAAATGGCCTACATTGAAACTGGTAGTACATTTTCGACCCCGACCCCCCCACCCCCCCGCGCCGAGATCCGGCCAGTCTTTATTGGATCTTCGCTGTGTTTCCTGGTAATCTCAGCCGGCAGTGGCCCCTTTAGCATCATACAGTGGGTTTTGAAGCTGGAGCTCGAGGACATGGCTGGTGCAGGGCACACAATGGACGCCTTCCCACTGGCAGCAGTCCTCGCCTCTCTGCCATAAGGGGAGGCCTGCCAGGTCAGCAGCGATGCCTCCCTTGAAGGCCAGTGTGATGCAGCCCAGGTTTCAAAATCATTGAAAACTAGTTGGTTTTTGGTGAAACCGGTATGGCTCGGTTACTAAAACTGACAGACTCTCACAAAGACTGAACCTATGTACTGTAGCAAAAATGGTTTTTTGACCGACTTTACCAATAAACTGATCGGTTTTTGGCACTGTTCAATTACAGTTTTGTTAACCTTTAGTAATGATTTTAAGTACCAAATTCATTTTATTCTCTTTTATTTAGTTTTATGAAATAATTCAGGCTGCGGAGACACAGAAGCTTGAATGTAATTCCATTTGTCTAAAAGGAAATTTACTATTTGATAACAAGCAATTTACAAAGATCAAGCAGGACTGTTAATTTTTCCTATATAGCTTGTCAGTGCCTCCTGTAAAACATTATCCAATATGACAGAACTACTACTTTCTGTAATTTGCATGCGATGTTGCAAAATGAAATGATGACAAAGACTTGCTTCTTTACACTTTTTCCTTGCATTCTCAATGCTCTATATAGCTACTTCATAAAGACCATTCTTCTTTCCTTCTGCGAACTTATAGCTTCGCAAACTAAATCCAGTAGCTTTCTTATAAAACTATTTCTTATCTGCTTGTTTTAGGATAATGCTTTTTAAGTTTTATTTTAATTATATCTCCCTATATGTTCACCAGCTAGGTAGCTAAGAATTTATGCTAATTTTTACTTTCTAAATATTCTGATGTTGTATGATAGGTTACGAGGAACTAATGAAATCAGAACTTGGATCTGCCGAACTAACTAAAAGGGGCTATATTTCTTCTAAAGTGGAGACACTGATCAACATTTTTAAATCATTTGGGTAATATGGCACTCCACTCAATATGTTCGGTTCTTGCCTACTTTGGTCTTTTGGTGATCCAAAGATCATTATGTGTTTTTTCTTCACAGCTCATCAGAGGAAGTGCTTTGCATGATTTTTGTAGAAAGAATTGTGACAGCCAAAGCCGTAGAAAGGTTCATGAGAGGAATTGCTAGCCTTTCCCATTTTTCAATTTCTTATTTGACTGGTGCAAGTGCATCAAAAGATTCTTTGAGCCCCGCAGTGCAGAAGTTTACTTTGGATTTGTTCCGAGCTGGAAAGGTTTGACACATTATTATTTGTAAACATTGATTTAAAGAGATTTTAAGATGACCTGCTAAATTTTATGCCAATTTCTAGGTGAATTTGCTTTTCACAACAGATGTGACAGAAGAGGGCATTGATATACCTAACTGCTCTTGTGTGATACGCTTTGACCTCCCCAGAAGTGTTTGTAGCTATGTCCAATCTCGTGGGCGTGCCAGAAAAAGCAGTTCAAATTATATTCTTATAGTAGAGAGGTTCAAACTGCCTCACTTCATCACTTAGATCTGATATAGTTTTTTTTTTCACTTTTTTAAAAAAGCTTAGATAGTCATCTTGATTTGCTCTTATAGTTCATTTTTTTTCTGAAATCGATCTTATATGACTTTTAAGTAGTTGCACCATGCTTGAATGTTTTTTTGTGCTTTATCTGGAACTTTCAGGGGAAACATAGGGCAGCAAGAACACATATTTAATATAATACGAACTGAGTACTATGTCAAAAACTTTGTGCTTCATAAATGTACCAATACTTCATCACATGATTTGCCTCTCGAAGAGAAGTACACATACCATGTTACCTCAACAGGAGCGACTATCACTGCAGACTGCTGTGTCAATCTAATTTACAAATATTGTGAGAAGCTTCCTAAGGATAGGTATACTTATGCTTTCCTTTAAATATTATAATCATTGCGGTTGTATTAGTGTGCGCGCGCGCCTCATTTAGTTTCTTTAAATAACATTTAAACATATGCATAAAGTTGATTGTGGTTTTATGACTAAATATGCATAATATTTAAATTCTTCTTTAAATAGAATTTATGGTTGAGCTTTCCTTTGAGCCTGAAAGTTGTCCAATTCTTAAATGTCATTCATTGTACGAAAACTATGCTGCTACTGCTTGTTTCTCCTTTATTCCACTGTGCTTATATTTGTTTTATAAAATAGGTAATTCACTGTATCATTCCTATGCAGATATTACATACCAAAGCCTTCCTTTGAGATGGCTGTCAATGATGGGTTGTATCAATGTATCTTGACACTGCCTCCCAATGCCGCATTTCGGAGTATAGTAGGCCCTTCAAGCAGCACATGTAATTTAGCCAAGCAACTTGTATCCTTGGAGGCATGCAAGAAATTGCATCAGCTGGGAGAACTCAATGATCATCTGGTACCCTTGACTGAAGAACCCATGAATTTTGGTACAGATATAACTGATGAAAAATGTTTTTCTGGACGAGGTAGGCCTGATGTCTTCTTGCTTAGGACTGAAAATATCTTTTTCTATTTTTCTCTGTATTAGCACTTGTAAACTGCTGCTCTAAATTGCTGAATGGGTCTGAAATTTACATATGAAGTTGAAACTAGTGGAACCACTGCTAGGAAAATCTATTTTTTGCCTTGGTTTTTGCATCATGATTACTTGTACAGAAAACTATGTTATCTTGCAAGCATGTTTATTAAAGTAAATATATCTGGACCACTGAACCATGTTATCTTCACCACTCTTTCTAATTTGTTATCTGCAAATGATAGCTTATTCCTGTAAAGTAAAATTTTCCAACAGCTATGAGCTCTTCTTATTTTTTCCAACTTTGTTAGGAACAACAAAAAGAAAGGAGCTCCATGGAACAATAAATGTTCATGCTCTATTAGGGAATTGGATCTATGAAGATGAGACGACAACACTAAATGCTTATAAGTTTGATTTTCCCTGTGATCAAGAAGGTGAAAACTATGCTGGGTTCGTTCTTTTAATGGAATCAGTACTTGATGATGATGTGTCACATTCAGAAATGGATCTCTTCCTTATCCCTAACAAAATGGTCTACACCACAGTAACTCCTTGTGGAAAAATTCAGCTGAACAAAGAGCAGGTTGTTCAAAAAATAATATTGCTTGCATTCATGTTGCTAGAATTCTGTAAACTTATACACCACTGTCTTACTTTCCAAATTTTCTTCAGCTGCGTAAAGGAAAGCTATTTCAAGAATTCTTCTTCAATGGCATATTTGGTAGATTATTTCATGGTTCCCGAACAAGTGGGTTTCATAGGGAATTCATTTTCCAAAAGCTGTACGAAATAGAATGGAGCTCAGATAACATGTACTTACTTTTGCCTCTGAGGCATCCCCCACATGTCCAGCATGACCTAGACATACACTGGGAAGCCGTTGAATCCTGCTTTGGTGCAGTGGAAGACTTGAGAAGTTTGTATCTAGAAGATGGAAATCTCAATCTTGAAAACTTAATCTCACATAGCAGAAGTAAGGGGCAAGACATCATTCATATGGCCAATAAAGATCTTCCTTTTTCCAGCATCAAGGATTCAGTCGTTTTGTCTGTTCACACTGGGAGGATATATTCTGTCCTTGACTTGATTTTTGACACAACTGCAAACGACTCATTTGATGAAATGTGTAACGGAAAAGCTTCACCATTTTCTTCATTTGTGGATTACTACCATCAAAAGTACTTGTTTGCTACAGCACCTTAATCATAGAACAATCCATTATGATAGGCTTCAATTAATTTCGCCATTTTCAACTATGCATAGGTACGGTATTGTTATTCAGCATCCAGGACAACCTCTGTTGCTGTTAAAGCAAAGCCATAATGCACACAATCTACTTTTTTCGAAAATGAAGTACCAAGGTACTGTTAATCTAGTCTATTAACGTATCTTCCTCTCTGTTGTGTTGAATTGTACATGTCTTGAAAATAACAACTGCATCACAACTGGATCTGCTTTTACATGGCATTGAACCTGACCTGTGGCAGATATTTCAGCTGGCAAACCTCTGTTCGTGGAAAAAGAACAAGTTCATTCTCGGGTCCCTCCTGAACTACTGATCCACCTAGATATCACAACGGATATTCTCAAATCATTTTATTTACTCCCTTCTGTAATGCATCGGCTTCAGTCTCTTATGCTAGCCAGCCAACTTCGCAGAGATATTGGTTACACTCAATGTATTCCATGTAGTCTGGTTTGTACTCTTTTATGACATTAGATATTGACTTACTCACTAAGTACGGTTGTGCATACCCAATAATTTGACCTCTTCATGCTAGATTTTGGAAGCTATCACAACTTTAAGATGTTGTGAGACATTTTCTATGGAGCGGTTGGAGTTATTGGGAGACTCAGTACTGAAATATGTAATAGGTTGTGACCTATTCCTAAGGTATCCAATGAAACATGAAGGTCAACTTTCTGACATGAGATCCAAGGCTGTCTGCAATGCTACACTGCATAAACATGGAATATGGCGATCCTTGCAGGTAGCTTCTTTCAAGCCCAAGTCCATTTTCATGCTACAACTGTCTGAAGTTTATAGTTGGTTCTGTATAATTTTCTTATGTCATATGGAGTAGGTAATTCAACCCGCGAGAACAAGAATCCGAACATTGCTTGTTGTTATTTAAGGATATTTGAAATTTCCTGAAGGCTAGTCCAAATGGAGAAAGATGCATACTAGTGCTCATGCTAGGACAAACAGACTCTGGCTGCATTGTTTTCCTTACAGTGCTAACATTCTTTAGCATCATAACACTACACATAGGCCTGAACAACCGTTCTAGTCTGATCAATTTCTTTCAGATTGTTTCTGTTTTTGAGGTTATATTTTCTATAACACGTCATGTTCTTCAGGGTTATATACGGGATAGTGCATTCGACCCACGTCGGTGGGTTGCACCTGGACAGAAATCATTGCGGCCTTTTCCTTGTAAATGTGGAATTGAGACTGCATTTGTTCCTATTCATGGAATATATATCACAGACGATCCATCTTGTGTTGTGGGAAAACCATGTGACAGAGGACACAGATGGATGTGCTCAAAAACAATTTCTGATTGTGTTGAAGCGCTAGTAGGGGCATACTATGTTGGTGGTGGCATCACTGCTGCTGTTTGGGTTATGCAGTGGTTTGGTATTGATATCAGATATGACATGAAATTAGTACAGAAAGTAAAATCTAATGCATCTGATCTGTGCTACTTATCAAAGCAAAATGATATTGAGGAACTGGAAGCGAAACTGAAGTACAGATTCTCGGTCAAGGGCCTTCTGCTTGAAGCCATAACCCATCCATCTCTGCAGGAGTTAGGGACCAACTACTGTTATCAGGTCAGCAAAGCCGATTAGTTGTAATTCTGTATTGATAGTGTAGCAGTTTTAGTAGAAATAGTTTATTTTGTTAAATCAGATATTGCTTACAAACATGATACATGTCTTAATTTCTGCTTTCTATCAGCGGCTGGAATTTCTTGGTGATTCTGTCCTGGATCTACTAATCACACAGCATCTCTATGATAAACACACTCATGTTGATCCTGGAGAATTAACAGACTTACGTTCTGCTTTGGTTAGTAATGAGAATTTCGCACAAGCAGCTGTAAGAAACAGCATGCATAATCATCTACAGCATGGTTCTGGAATACTTTTGGAGCAGATAATAGAATATGTTCGGTCCAATTTGAATTGCACTGGGAAAGAGAATGGATTCCTTAAAAGTGATACATGCAAAGTACCTAAGGTTAGTGCTACTTATGTTCATGGTTTTAATAGCCTAGTGTTCAGCATTTGAATTCTGCATGTCTCCTGCCTTTCTCCAGGTAAATATTTAGCTTTAATTATTTCTGTGATGTCTATATTGTACAGGTTGTGGTACAATATGCATATAACCCCTTATACAATATGCACATAACCCTTGTACAATGGGGTAATACAGAGAAGGAAATATTAACATATATTATATCGCTATACTGGTCGAAGTGGAGCATCGCTCCTGCCAACAATTATGCATACAAGTGTGCCAGCTAATCTTGCTTTTCCTTATACAGGTTCTTGGGGACATTATGGAAAGTATTACAGGTGCAATATTTATAGATACAGATTTTAATGTTGATATGGTATGGAAGATTGTTGAACCATTGCTTTCTCCACTGATCACACCTGATAAGCTTGAGTTACCACCTTATCGTGAGTTGCTGGAGTTGTGTAGTCACCTTGGTTGTTTCATAAATTCAAAAAGCACCAGTGAAGGAGAAAAATTGATTGTAGAGATGACAGTGCAATTACGAGATGAACTGCTGATAGCCCAAGGACATGACAGAAATAAGAAGAGTGCAAATGCAAAGGCAGCAGCCCGTATTTTGGCTGATCTGAAGGTAGGTTTTTCCAAAAGAAATAAATAGAGTTGCAAAGTATCTAGTTCACAGGGTTATGATAGTGCCACATGGCGTTAATGGTCAAAATAACTACACAGCCACACCTTGGGTGTAAATTTATGCTCCTTTGCGTTGAAAACATTCAGATCACTTGCAAATTCTTTCTGGGTATGAAAATGATCGCTGGTATTCTGCCGCCCCAGCAATAGATGCTTTGTTTTTGTTGGTTATTCTATTATGCTAGATATTGATGTTTACTTTTTATGCAGAAACGGGGTCTTTCAGTTAAACAGTGTTTCTCTAAGGCTAAGCAGTCAAATACTGTCTCATCAGAGCTGCAATATCAATTAATAGCTGTAAGCTTCTAGAGAGTCCTCCATAAAATTATTTATGAAGTTTGAACTTAATTATGAGTATGAATACTTCTCTGTAGTTGGAATCAAAACTTGACTGTCCTGACGTGACTGGTAGTCCAAGCTTAGTTATTTCTTCAGTGAGAGAAGCTGGTATGTCCACTTTAGTTTGGTATATGTTACTCTTCGCTTGCACGCTAACAAATAATAATTAGAATTATTATTTTTTGTCTCCATATAGTTCTAACTTTGAAAAAAAAAACATTTAGCAGCACTCTCTTGCCATGTTAATTTGTATTCTTTCAGTTGTTCTTCCTCTCAAAATGGATAAAGGTGGATCCCGAACCGCTCTTTTTAGGCTATGCAAGAGTTTGCACTGGCCGATGCCAGAATTTGAATTTGTGGAACAAAGGTTTAGGTATGTACAAAAATACCAAAATATTACTTTTTGGTAAAAGATTGTGAAGCTTCTGATTACAGATTCTCTTGTTTCGAATCTGAAACTTAAGAAGTACAATCTTTCTTTAAAGAATGTGCATTCAGATGTTATGGCCGGTTAAGCAATTACATATGTTACAAATGTTTCTCTTTCTTTGGAGCCATTAAATTCATTGGACTACTACATATCTGAGCAACGATATTTTTGTTGGGTATTTTCAGAATATTTATCTTATTTTTATTTTGTGCAACAGGACCCCTATTGTTTTGGATGGGGTTACCACCACAAACTTTAATAGCTTTGTTGCAACCATTACCGTGCACATACCTGATGTGACGGTAATTACCCTTCAAGGCGAGCGAAGAACTGACAAAAAAAGTGCTCAGGATTCCGCATCGTTGTTAATGCTTCGAAAGCTTGAAGAACTCAATGTCTGTATATGCAAAACGTAGAGTTTTATGACGGCATCCTCCCAAACCGATTTTCTGTTGAAAATATCTGAAATGCTCTCAGTAGGAACTGGCAGAGCATAGTGGTCAGGTAAATTACCTTTCCATTTCATTAACAGAAATAAAATACCTGGTTACTTGGATTCTCTCATGTCTTGTCCTTACACCTTACTCCTTAGTATTACTGTATGAACAGGCTAGAGATCTACATTTCGGTACAGAAAGAAAGCTAGACTCTACAGATACTGGAAGCTGCATAAAAATGTTATGTCATCTCAGAATAATGATATACATTTTTCAACAAATATACCGGAATGATTTGGACACATGTTTTGCAAAATTATCAGCTCTCTTCACCAACAGTTAATATTTCAGAAGCAATATACTGCTTTAGGGATCGTTTATCTTGCTATTTTCCCTCTTCTAAATTTCAAGGCAAATATGATAGTATCATGGTTTCATTAGTATAACACCTTCTTTCTTATCAGTCGTGTTTCGCACATGCTGATGCCTACCCTATTTCTGACATAGGCTGGGAAAAAGAGCAGAGAAAAGGTACAAGTTCATGGACTTTGTGGCTGAATTTTATGAAGAATGGAGTGGCAGGGCTTGAAGTTGAACAACCATATTCTGAGCTTGTGTGACAGAAGTTGGTCAACCAGAACTAACAAGCCATAAAATAGTTGTTCGTCTGCTTCTCCTATCATGATTAAAAAAGGGGCTATAAGTCTAGATGGATGACTGAGTAATTATACCGCCCTGTAACAAGCAGTCAACTAATTGCCTGGAGGTCGTGAATGGTGCTGGAATACTATTTTGCCGAGTACCGAGTTCAGTCGATTCAAAGAACATTTTGTCAATCAAACAAATGCCATGGAACCGTGCATTTGCTGCACTGGGAAAAGAACGCTAGACATATGCCTGCAGCATTACCAGAAAAGCTTCAGTCTTTCATGGTTACACATATACACAGAGTAGAAAGCCTATCTCAAATTATTCACTACACAGTGTAAATGAAACAAATCGAGTTCTTGATAATAGTGCACTACAAAGTCAAGACACAAAAAGAGGAAATATTTTCACACAGCACCACCGATTTCCTCCCATAAAACTAACGCAACTTGCGGACCACGTCTGCTGCACCTGATAGCATCCTTGTTTCTGATCCATTCAATGTCTTGATCCGCCAGCTCTGGAGCCTTATTGTCAAACTCCGGATTGAGGGACTCGATCAGAGCTTGCCCTTCTCCCTCCTGGCGAGCCTCACCTTGAGGCCGTGCTTCATGTACATTGTGAGCGCCATCTTGGGCGCCACCGGGTGCCCCTCGACGACGTGGACGCTGTAGCGGTGGAGGATGGACGCGGCGGCGAACTTCATCTGGTAGTAGGCGAAGTCCTTGCCGAGGCACAGGCGCGGCCCCCCGTTGAAGGCGGTGAACTTGTAGGCGGACTCGCTCACGAAGCGGCCGTCCCGGAGTCACCGCTCCGGCTTGTACTCCCGGCAGTCCTCGCCCCAGATGCTCTCCATCCGCCCCATCGAGTACATGGCGTAGATCACCTTGGTGCCCTTCTTCAGCACCGTCCCGTCCGGGAACACCTCGTCCTCCACAACCTGCACTTCAAAGCTCCAGCAGTTAATGGCAGCTGAGAAATGCTATTTTGTTCGCCTTCCAAAGACCATAGCAAAGTGATTCTCAAAAAAAGGAAAAAAAAAAGGGACCATAGCAAAGTGAAACCAGTTGTACTAGGCTTCCCAAATCTTCACCAAAGATATCGAAAATATGCAGGCATCATTCATGTGTAGATAACCAACTTGCAACCTATAACTTCTCCTTGTGTTCTTATTTGAATCTGTATCCCTTAATCTTTCGAAAAAAACCAGAAATATGTCCTGATTGAGCCAGTATTGACATAGGGTTCAATAATGTCAATGGCGTCATGGTTCATGACTTCTTGTGCAACTGGCCTGCTATCTCTGCTTCATCTGTTCCATTTTCTCAAAGTTCACCGTGGTTGCTGAAGGGAGAGGAGCTGGTTGGAGATTCATGCAACGTAAATGCAGAATGCACGTTCAAATGTAAAACGCATGCAAAGTTTCCCATGTCACCAGTAGGCATGCATGGTTGTAACGTTGTTTCTAGCATGTCATATACGAATACTAGTATTTTTTTCGTTAAAAAAAAGTATAACGATGTGATATGTGATACGATAAAAAATGAACCAATATACGGAGTATGATATATATACGGATGTACGTACCTCCTTGTGGTCGACGGGGACGGAGGGGTAGAGCCGGAGCGCCTCGGAGAGCGCGGCGTGCAGGTACTCCATCCGCTTCACCTCCTCCGGCTGGAACACGAGCTCCTCCTCGACCTCCCCCGCGCTGGCCGGCGCCTTGCGCGCCGCGACGATGCCCTCGATCTCCTCCAGGATCTTGGCCTCCACGCGGGGGTTCTTGCCGAGCAGCCAGAAGAACCACGCGAGCGCCACGGACGACGTGTCCCTGCCCGCCAGGATGAAGTTGACGCAGATGTCGCGGAGGAACTTGTCCGAGTACGCCGGGCGCCCTTCCGCGTCCCGCATCTTGGTGAACACCGTGAGCAGGTCGGACCTGCGCGCGGCCTCTTCCTCCGCGCCAGTATCTGCACGTCCGGCGGCGGCCTCGACCTCCTCCTTGCGCCTGCGGATGACGTCGTACGCGAAGGCGTCGACGCCGGCGAGGGAGCGCTGGAGCACGCGCTCGTGGCCCACACCGAGCGCACGCATCGCGCGCCACACCGCGGTGGGCGTGACGAAGCGCACGAGGGTGGCCTCGGTGGCGTCCTCGAAGGCGCGGGCGAACGGGATCTCCGGGAGCCCCGGCGCAAGGCACCCCGGGTCGACGCCGAAGGCGATCACGCACACGTTGTCGAACGTGAGGCGGAGGAGCACGTCCTGCAGGTCCACAGCCTCCCCCGCGGCCTCGGCGCCGGCCAGCACGGGGAGCAGGCGGCGGTGCACGAGCTCGACGAGGGAGCTCGCGGTGAGCGCGCGGAACTCGGCGGAGTGGAACTCGAGGCTGGCCGCCTTGCGCTGGCGCCGCCACACCTCGTCGTCGGCGCCGAAGATGCCGTCGCCGAGGAGGTCTCGCACGGTGTCGCGGAAGTAGGGGCCCTTGGGGAAGCTGCCGAACCGGGTCTTGAGGAGGTGCTCCAGGTTGCGCGGGTCCGCGGTGACCACGCACTGGAGGTTGGTGAACCAGGGCCCGCGGAACGTGAACGTGCCGCCGCGCGCGTGGAGCACGCTGGTGATCCACTCGTACATGTCGGCGCGGAGGCCCAGCAGCAGCGACGGGAGCATGCCGACCACCGGCCAGCACGGCAGGCCCCGTGACCGCCGCTGCCGCAGCGAGTGGATCGCCACGAAGATCGACACGGCCACCACCAGCTCCAGCAACTGCACCTCCGGGAGCAGGCGCCCCGCGAGGCCGGTGGTCGCCGTCGTGGCGTTGTGCGTGACGGCCGAGTCCGTATCGCTCATGGCGTCCATGCGTGCAGCGGCGGTGTGTGGCAATGTGTGTGTGGGTTTCTGGTGGCCCGGGGGTTTTCCTGAGGCGGTGTTGCAATATGTAGGTGAGCGGCCTACAGGCGTGCTGCTGCAGCGCTGCTTGACGACGACGTTCTGGGCCGTTTTGATTTGGTGAGCTGAAAGGCTTTGATGGAACGAACTATCAGCTTGCCGGCGAAACGTACCGCTTCCGGTGGTGGTGGTGGTGCGGTCACCAAACGCAACCACACCGCGGTCATCCTTCAACGATCCGAGAGCGGCGAAACAAGAGAGATTCGCGGGCAGCTAGCGCGGCTACACGTACGATTGCGTGCAACTAAGTCTGAAAACAAGCCGAAGAAATGAACTAAAGATAAACAGAGTCTAATTAAATTAGGATCGAAGTAAATTTTTATTAATTTTCAACTAAAATTTCATAAGTACCTATTTAGTCTGTGAAAGGATACGTGGGTTGACTTTTTTATCAACATGTACATGCAACTAATTAATCATATTCCGGGAGACCACGTCGAGAGATTAGAGGCGAACTGTCTATCTGCGCAAAATATGTCCAAAACCAGGTCATGCCAACCTCACCCACTTAGCAGCTCCATTATTTCCACTTTGGTTTGTATGTATGCAATTTTAGGGTATGTTTGTCAGAATGTTTTTTACTCCCTCTGTTCTTTAATTGATGTCGCCGTTAATTTTTAAATTCAACTTTGACCCTTCGTTTTATTCAAAAAAATTGATAAATTTTATATATTTTGATGCAATTTGATTTATCATTAGATTTATTTGAATCACAACTTAAAATTTTACATATTCGAGCAAATTTTTTGAATAAGACGAATGATCAAAGTTGAATTTAAAAGTGAACAGCGACATCAATTAAAGAACGGAGCGAGTAGTTTATACAGCACCGCTTTGCATTGGACAGAAAATGTGAGATAGTGAACCGATTTAACAAATGACAGAGATAAAGTAAACAAAATTTTAGTTTAGGTTGTTATCTGGATTTTGTGCCAAACTTTGAGGAGTAAAGTGGACTTTATACTAAAAATCATATTTAGCCTCAGTGTTACATGTAATTTGATGAAATTGAATCTTATTGGTCAATGTGTCTTATAGTTGCACTTGCTCTGTGCACCATCTTATTTGGATTACATTATGCACTCATGATACTGTAGAGACCTTTTTTTTAGAGAGATCTGTCTGCAGAACCATGGACCATGTAATTGTGCTGCTTGGTCTGTACCACACCGCCCGTTTCAATTTTGTTTGGAGGACACTGCAATTTTGGGTATTTGTAGCCAGGACACTGAAAGGAATATTTCGAGAATATTTTACGACAAAATGACGACCCTGCCCCTGATCTCCTCCTAACCATCGAGCTCCACGTGGATCGTGTGACGCGCTCGTCGGCCTTGTCCGCGACCTCATCTCCTCGCAGGTGACTAAGGCCGCCTTGTCGTCTCGGTTCACCTTCCAAATCGTGTCTATCCCGACGGCATTTAAATAAAAGAGACAGGGGCAGATGGGGGCAGAATCATCATTTCACCAAGGAATATTCCCGAAATATTCTTTTTAGTGTTTTGGTGACAAATACCTGAAATTGCAGTGTCTTACAGACAAAATCAAAATGGACACACAAGCGCAGTGTCTCACAGACAAATTTCCCATTTTTTTTCTTTTGGGCCAAATCCTCGGTCTAAGACAAGTGCTGAAATGCTGTGTGGGAGTCGCTATACCGATTCGTGAAACTTGGTAAAGATTAACAGTAGACATATGTGGATAGATAATTGCAGTGATTTGCTAATTGATAATTGCTAGAAAGCTTGAATTGCAATGATTTATGCTATTGTGAACCAGTGCTCTACCATCATGGTGGTCTTTTTTTGGAATGCTTTATGAAAAATGCGTCGATTTATATTGACTCTATCCAAGCTTTCTTTATGTTTTGTCTGTACTTTGATTTTGTTTCATTATGTGATCCTAATGCAATTTGGCCTTGCTTTAATTTGCATCGTTATGACTCCTTTTTGGGTGTGGTGTTTCTATCATCACCGAGATTCCTGACTCACAGCAGGAGGTGCAAGCTCTTTGGGGCACTTGAACAAGAGATGGTGCCATCTCCACAAGAGGTTTTCAATAAAACTGGTCCAATTCGGTTTAAATATATGATCTTCACTTAACGGCTGCTCCCAGAACAGGTTGAAAAGGGTTTGAGGTCCGTGTAGGCAATTCGTCGGCATTATGGAAGCAGGCCGTGCATCTGCCAGGAGCATTGAGCTGCCAAAATGAAGCCTGACAGTTGATGCGCCTGCATGCCCGTGCACAGATATGGTCCAACGAAACGGGGAGCCATTGAGCACGCGCGGCGGCATGAGGCGTCGCCTGTGCGAATAATAAAAAATCCGGCCCACATTGTCAAAAGAAACGGGGCGCGGTTGCACGCGTGCGACTCGCGACACGGCGGGATCGTGATCGTGCCATCGCCCATCGGCACGACGTCGGGCGGCCGGCACTGGCCTGCGCCACGGACCCCCACCGTCCTCTAGGAAGGAATCTCCTGTCTGCCAGTACTGCGACGGTTGTTGCTCTTGGGGTCCACTCGTGCGAAGCGCTCGCCTGCACCGTTAGCAGGGCGGCGGCTGGCTGGACGCGCGGACTGCGAGTACTCGACGGTGCTTTTGGCAGCAGCACCGGGGCGGGGTTGGCCGCGTCGGTCTTGGCATGCAGGTGTCCGTCTTCGCTTTCCGTGGAACGGAGCCGCATCGGCCAGACCCAACTCGTGACGTGCATACGCGGTTTATCTAAGGCCAACCATCCTCTACGTGACGGCTCGATCGCCTAATGCCGCGGAACTTGTGGCGGCTCACGCCTGTCGGCCTGTCGTGGAGTCGCTGGAACGCCCGATTCCCGGAGGTCGGATGTGGCCAGGCACGCATGTACTCTCTCGCTCCGAAAATAATTAATAAGCCAAAAAAATAAACTTATGAAGACTCCTTCCGTTGTCAAATTATTATCCTCGTTGATTTCTAATACAACTTTGACTATTTGTTTTATTTAAAAAAATTTAATGAATCTCATTTATTTTATTATAATTTATTTTATTATTATATTTATTTTAATTATAACTTTTAAGTTTTTGTATTTGAATTAATTTTTTAATAAAAAAATTGATCAAAATTGATATTAAAAATCAACCGCAACAATAATTTAAAAACGAAAGGAGTAAACCGTCGCTGGCAAAAGCACAAGACAACAAGACAACCCTGAATCGTTTTGCGCGAAGGAAAACCAGATGAAGTATATATAATTGACATTGAGAGCTAGACATTCACAGAGAACGTAAAATTAGACATGAAACGAAGCATTTGTTCTTCACGCAGTTCGGCTGGATCGAACCAAAGGAAGAATCTCTCAGAATATCATTCCATTTACCACATTCATTCGAACAACGAGATTTAAAACAGAAAATGCAGAACAGATTACATAGATCAGCATGAACCTCTCAAAAGTTCTCCCAAACTTCAGTCGTTCAAGTACTCAACCACCAATAGTCGATCGGAGACAAGAACGAACTAGATCGGCACCATTTCATCAGGAAACATCAAGCGTCACGAAGATTCATGATCGAGACCCTTTACGGAGCAAAAAAAAAAAAATTCTCATCCAGCAACTACACTGCTTAACTGATCACCGCTAAGAAACGAAGCAGAACCCATGACTACTCACTGCCCATCGCCGTAGAAATGAGCAGCCGGAATGGTGGCAGAGGAGGTCATTGTTGTGGACGCGCAGTCGCCGAGGGGTCCCCTGACGACGCAGGTGACGTTCATCTGGTTGGTGGACGCGGCAGCCACTGAGGAGGCGAGGCTAGGGAGGTGGAGGCGCGGGAACGGCACGTAGATGCCGTGGACAACGACGCGCGAGTTCACCACCACGTTAGGTTCCTTCACGGGTATGTAGTTGATCCGGACCTCGTCGGACCCGGAGCCAGCGCCGTGGGTTATGACGAGCTTCTGGTACTCGCCGGCCAGCGTGGGGAGCTTGATGCCGGGGCGAAGCTGCAGGAGGTTGGCGAGGGTGAGGCGGTGCCCGGGGACGATGTGGAAGCGCACGGACGAGACGTAGTCCTGCCCCCCGCCGGTGAAGATGGCATGGTCGTCGAGCGCGAATACCGTCATGTTCGTGTACTTCTCCAGCTCGGCGAACTTGACGCGCACGGCCAGCGATACGAAGCCGAACCCACGGTCGCGCAGGCGGGCTGTGGCGTCGCGGAACATGATGCGCACCACGGACGCGGCCGTGGAGGCGGAGGTGGCGGCCGACTTGGCGGTGAGGTGGTGGCGGCGGTGATGGTGCTGCTCGGCCTCGACTGAGCAGGAGGTGGGGGAGAGCGGTGGCACGAAGCCGTGGAGCCCGTGCACCACGTACCGACCGTCGTTGTAGAGCTCGGGGTGGGAGATCTCGACGCCGTCGACGTACAGGTTGACGTGGTGGACGACGAACGGCCCCGGCTCGGCGGCGACGTTGAGGCAGAAGCCGACGGAGGCCGACGGGAGCTTCACGGTTGGCGCGGCCGCGAGCTCGGAGTAGGGGAAGTAGCCCAGGGCGATGTGCTCGAGGAATTGACGGCGGCGCGAGCACCCGGGACAGGAGGCCTGGAGGAAGACGTCGGGCGCCGCGAAGACGGTGACGGCCCCTGTCCACCCCGCCACGGACCGCGAGTCGGTGAGGAGAGTCGCCGCCGACGCCATCTCGTTGTACCCCAGCGATGTGAGCACCTTAGCGAGCTGCTGCAGACACATCTGGTAGCCCGAGGCCACCGTCGCCTCCGCGCTGGCGTGGACGGGAAGGGGTGGGCTCGCCGCTGCGTTGTACGTGTCGGGAATCGGAAGTGTCGTAGTGGTGGTGGCCGGTTCGTCGATCTGTGGAGGAGCGGCGACGGGCGACCGGGACCACTCCATCTCCGCTTGCGGCTGCGGCGGCGGCGTCAGGGATGTCAGATGAGCGGCGGGGTCGAAGGAAGGAGGCGGCGACGCCAGCGAGGGTGCTTGGGGCGGGTCGAGCCGCGTGGGCTCAGCAACCATCGCAGCCGCGCCCAGCGCCGCGATGGCCTCTTCGCCGGAGGGAGCCGGCGCGGCCACTGGAATGAAGGGGTCCTGGACGTGCAGCGACTTGCTCTCCTCCAACTCGAGGTCGTTCTGGTGCATGGAAGGCGCGGGGATGATGCGGGCGACGTTCGTCATCATCGGGGAACGGTGGTGGGGACCGTGGTGGTGGAGGTGTACATGGGTGCTCACCGGCGAGGTGTGGTGGGAGGAGGCGGCGGCGGTGGCGGCGGGGAGAAGCAGCACGACGAGAAGGAGAGGCACGTGGAAGGTAGCCATTGGCGTTGGGGTAAAGCAGGTGATATCTGCCGAAACGGCGTGGCTGGGCGTGGTTTTATAGGCGGAATGGAACGGAACGGGGGGGGGGGGGGGGGGGGGNNNGGGGGGGGGGGGGGGACGCTTTTGTGACGAGCAGGTGCTGTGCCCCGTGATGTTTCAAATGCACAAAATGACGTATTTTGGCCTCCAAGAAGAGCATTTTCTTTTTCGACTGAGATTTGCTCGTTTTGCAGAATTTACTGAATTTATGAAACAGAATCTCAGCATTTTTATTTTATATTGTATTTAAATAACCTCTCAATTTATTTTATGAATTTTTTTTTTGCTTAGGGGGGTCTTTTATTGTTGGCAGTTGTACCACATAACCAGCAAGGTGATTCTATTTAAACAACACAATGGTGGGAGAACCAGCTCAACCGATACCCCAATTCAGGAGAAGTGTTTTTTTTTTAACAAAAAAGTATGTGAAATGATTTATCTGAAATGAGCTAAGAAACTTTTTGACAGAGGGTTTCTAAAGTAATTCTTTGATAAAACATGATTTTGCGGTTGAAAGTGATTCTGTATGATAAAAGCTTGAAATCAAGATGGAGAATTAATATACAGAATCAGAAAAAGCTATTTTTTTTAACTCTTTATTTCATTTTAGAAGACTACTTTGCAAAAAAGCAAAAAATTATTTCTCCTTTATTTGTGTTTGGTACAGCTAGAGGTGGAAAAAGGGTTTGGTCTACGGGCTCTCTCAAAGCTAAATTGACTCTTAGAGTATTATATAATAGATAAAAAATAAATATAAAATTTAGCATGAGCCTAATTTATCAGACTCTGTATAAAGTTATCAAAAAAATTTCCCGTACTAGTCCAGTGCCCGTGCTTCGCTACGCACAAAATATAACTCGATGGCCTTCACGATTTTGTTTCAACTGTCTACATTGTAACTCTCGACATCGCTTATTAGCACATCGTGCAATACATATGCTTTACTATGAGTAGAAAATTACTACACCGGTTCAACCAATTCATCAGCAAACTGCATTCGTGACGCAGGAAATCTTAGGTCACAGATAGAACAATACATCTGCTCGTTGCTACATTGTCACACCATACCGAAATTTTCCTGACATTCAATTTCTATAACACCAGTGACACTGGAAATACATATCATTCAACATTATCAGCCATTAAAATTCTCAAAACATCACTGTGCCACTGAAATGCTATCCAGAAAACCATAAATGAGCATCCAAGAACTGGACTAAATCAAGTCGAATGCACATAACCCAAAACCTAGACAACTAATAGTAAGACAACTTAACGGTATTTGTGATCAGCAATAACCTGGCCAAGCTCCGATTTTGGTCAGTTAAACATTTATTTCCATGTTTAACTTAAGATGAACAATATCAAGTCACATTGAAACAGTTTCATGAGTTTCAAACCCAAAGCTCTTCTTGTAAATCTGTTCATCCTTGAAAATTGTTTCAGCCTTGATTCAACAATGGCTCCAAAAGGAACATTTGGATAGCATGCCTAAACCTAATAAAATGCAGGGAACAGTATGAACTGAATTGCTAAACTCGTATCAATGGTCTAAACTCTTGTATAAACAATAAGCTTCTTTCCCCCACCATTTTATTTCAAGGATTAACACATCTACAAAAAAACTGCAATCTGGAATTTCAAATGGGTATAGAAAATCTAATAGAACGCCTCAAAAAAATATATTGAATTGTCACCAACAATTAAATATCCACTTCTTCATTTACTTATATCTCATCACTTGACTTCACAGACATGGCAGAACACACACCATACAAGATTACCCAAGAGAGTAAAATAAAGTTATAAGACTGAATAATGTTCAGATTATATTTGACAAAAGGGTTACTAAAAGTGTTCAACCCTGTAACTGAAAAATTTTGACACAGCTTTCAATATAATGCTTGAATGTAGAAAATTAAGCCCTATGAGAAAATTACCAAGAATTGGCTTTGCAGTTAGCAGTTTGGGATCAGGCTAAAGCGTCTGTTGATCCAGATCTTTAGCATTATCAGAAACATTAGGCCACAGCTCTCGCTTATAATCTATATTTTCCACAGGATAGCTTGTGCAACTCCTTGTTCAATCACTGCAATTTTTGACCATTAAGATCATTTGCACAATATCAACACGGACAAAAGGTTGTTAAAGTAAAAGGCCTTTACCAGACAGAAATGGGAAGTTTAATGACATTACTAACATAAATGCTAGAATATTATCCACAGAGTAGTAATGAAGTAATCTATCAACCTTATGAATTTGAAATTCTTTGGTTTTTTTTTTAAAAAAAAAACTCTGAGTTTTTCCTATCAACATGTTTGAAAAAGCTACTCCAAGAAGAAAAAGGATGTTCCTTTCAGACCAAGAATAGCCATACGGCTAACTAAAACACAACAAATGAAAAATGCTAAATAAATATTTATATCTTGATTACATAAGTACTCTAGCTGGGATTACAATTCATAAGTGTTACTTGAAAAAAACTAATGATCGAGAACAGGGTAAACTTCATTGAAAGGCACTCAGATCTTAAAGACAGTTTAAAACAATGGTGATCAGCGTCTCCAGGCAGAAGAACAGTTAAAAATCCACTTGCTAGACAGGTAAATCTGTTGATCTATCTAATTAATTTGACTCTAAAATAAACCTGAGATCACACTTTGCACTCCAGGGTTCAGCCACTGATTGAGTGATTGTTCCCTCAGTAGTATAGCTTTTCATTAACTTGTGCTATAATTTCTTTTTCTTTACTTGACTTCTATAGTTTCTCAGAGCTGAAACAGGTGGTTACAGAATGCAGATCATGAACCCCAAAATACATACAGTATACTACGTTTGAACATAGATTTGAACAACTATGACCATGATTAATCATCAATAAGACAAATAAAATATTAAAATAAGCTTAAGAAAAAGACATATCCAAGTTTAACTTTATAAAATTTCAACCCGGTAAGCATCCTTGTACATCAAAACCACTTGTTGGGGTTCATGATCAACACCAGAGTAACATAGCTAGTCGCATCAAATAGTAGTAACAGATTTTTTTGGACAATTACGAATTAACTATAGTCACTAAAAAATAATATATGGAGTAACTGTACAGTGCCTATTTTTCTGACAGTAGTGCCTTTTTATTCACAGAAAATACATGCTAAAAAATTAGTATAGTGAGCCAATGTGGTTTCCACTAATCTGCTCATGTTCCAATCTAACAATTATATGTTATCGGAATGCTAACTACTTCACTTCACAATGCATGCATCAGAAACCTGTTATGTAAATAAATACATTTTCCATGGTGCTCACTTGGTATTTTATAATAAAGAACAGGGTAATCTTCATTAAAAGGAAATCAGCTCTTAACGACAGATTAAAACAACAATGGCCGGCATTTTTAAACAGCAGTGGAGGGTTTTACGGACAATACCTATATGCACTTATTCCTCGTTCCAGAAATCAGCTGGCTACAACTTCGTACTTGGGAGCTCCTTTAGTGTAAGCTGACACCTTCAGGCACAACATGATCTAGTCAGGAAACATTTTTTCAGAATTGTTGCATTAGATGGCATTGAATCAAAATGGCAGAAACACACACACACACTAATGATCAAACATAGCAATAGAGTACACAATGCAAAAAATAGTTGATTCCTGAAGCAGAATGCCAAAAGGATGCGGCCATATATTGATAAAACAATATATGGCATTGAAATGCTAACTACTTCACTTCACAATGCATGCATCAGAGACCTGCTATGTAAATACATACACTTTCCATGGTGCTCACTTGGTATTTTACAATAAAAGAACAGGGTAGTCTTCATTAAAAGGCAATCAGCTATTAACAACAGATTAAAACAACAATGACCGGCATTTTTAAACAGTAGAGGAGGGTTCTACGGACAATACCAATATCTCTCAACCCAGTAGATCAGCAATGCTATTAGATGACAGTGTCTTCCAATCCCAGGATCTCAGTGCTCGATGAACCGGAGGAAAGCTCTCAGTTGATGCCTCTCTCGGTCTATTCTTGGACTTGAGGGAGCAGGCGTGGCTCTCTGGTTCTCCTCCTGGATAAAAGGGAGTAGAGGGAACGTGAGGTCCATTTGAATTTAAGGACTAGGTTCCAGGAGCAGTGGGAAGCACGGGATGGATTTCAAATTGGCTAAAATTCAAATTTGAGAAGGTTCCAGAGGGCAGCGTCTGGGATGGACTTTCATGTGGCTAAAATTTGAAATGAGAAGCTCCCAGAAGCAGCAGTCGGGCTCACCTGGCGAGAGCTCCATGCGCGGTGTCTGCACCTTGCGTCCCCGACGAGCAGGACTTTCGTATGCGTAGTACCGAGGCGGGTCGTCGGTGAGGCCACGTTGGAGAGAGACGGCGGTGGCCGAGGCGAGACAGTGCCTTGGCTGGCCGGCGCAGCTGGGCAGTGTCCGTCCCGAAGGCAGTGCAGTGGCTGAGCGGGGCGGCGGCCGGAGGCCGACCCGAAGCGAGACTGAGGCGTCCGGGGCAGGGCTGCATACGAGCAGTCCGACCGGCGGCGCGTTAGATGGGCAGAAGGTGCGCGGGGGCGAGGATGGGGGGCGGGGGCGGGCCCGATGTCCGCGGCACTGGGGCGAGGATTGGGGGCCGCCGGAGCGGAGCAAGGCCGAGCTGGCGGCGCATGTCGTTCTCGCAGCGCCGCGCGGGGGCGAGGATTGGGGGCCGGGGCAGCGCGGGGCCGCCGGAGCGGAACAAGGCGAGCCGGCGGCGCATGTCGATCTCGCAGCGCGGCACGGGGGCGAGGATTGGGGTCGGGGGCGAGGATTGTGGGTCGGAGCGGGGTGGGCCCATGTGTCGGCATGGATACAAGAGACGAACTGAGATCCCTTGTCAGCCGTGGGATGAAGATCCAACGATCCACGTCGCAAGTTTGCAGAAAAGGGCACTCCCCAAATCTTTATATATTAAACGCCGTGCATTCTCTTAACTTCGTTGCGCCACGTCACTTTAAAAAAATATTGACCGTCGAATTAAAATCTATCGATAGATATTAGAAAGAAGAAATTTTTTTTTTCTCCGATCAACATAGAAGCATGCTTCAACTCGACAGGAGCAGACATAAACACCCGTGCCATCGCTCTGGCTTTTTCAGATACACACGCTGTCTTATCACAGTCCTTTGCATGGATAATAAAATAATAAAAATCAACGATAAACAATAATTTAATAATGTAGGGAATACGTGGTAAGTAGACATAAACAATAAATTTTATATATTTGAATTAATTTTTTAGATAAGTTAAATAGTCAAAGATAATATTAAAAATCAACAGTAAACAATAATTTAGAAATGAAAAGAGTATGTGATAGTACACATGGATAATGGTATAAATATAAAAAATTAACTATTTTGTTAAATCAAATCTACTTTTACTATAAATTCAATAGAACTATTCCAAAATATATAAGAGACGTTCTTATAAATTTATTCTACATCTATGTTTTGCAAGTATATGCTACAATTAAAGATATTTATATGTTATGAAAATGTATATTTAGATAACTTAAATTGTTTTATTTTCTAAAAATGCTATTTGATTACTATGAGAACTAAGATCCAATCTTTTTTCTGCTTACAACTCCGATCTTAAAAAAAATAGTAGCTTTAAATGCAATGTTTTAATCAAACATTGCCAATATAATTTAGAAATAATTTTAAATTTATTAAGTTACAAAATTAGAAATAATTTGTTTTAAAAATACTTTCTTAAAAGTGTACCGATACTACTTTTTATTAAATATATTTTATAGATAACAAGTGTCACAATTATGCTTTGAAGATCATATCGATAACTTTTTTTAATCAGAGTATATGTTTATGGAACTTTGTCATCCATGTCACGACAACTATACTTATATTTGTTAAATAATAAATTTAAAATATACTGTTTTTAACTAAAGATATACAATAAAAACATACACCAAAAATGCGACAATTACGGGCAGAGATTTTCTAGTGGAATGTCTATAGAGCAGAGATAGAGATAACGAGTGTCCTCTTCGGCACTGTGGCGAGCTCGAGCGATGGATTTGGGTGGGCTTGTGCAATCAACATTGGGCCTGACAAAACTAACAGGGAAGCGGTTCAGGCCCACAGACACCCTTTTTCCTCCCCTCCTGGAAAAGGCGCATAAACCACGAGCCTCGACAGAATTTCCCCTGCCTTCCCGTACCTACGGTTCCCCACAAGCTGTATCAGACGGCACCGCGATTCGACCGTCCGGTCCGTCCCGTACCCGCGGCGGACGTCTCGTAGAGGGATTCGTCGACTCCCATCGACGAGGATCAGAGATGGTGGTGATCGAGCTGGAGCCGGAGACCGAGGAGGCGACGCGCCCTGCGTCTCCAGCTGCTGCTGTGGCCGGCGGGGAGGCGGCGTCCCGCTCGACGCCGCCGGTGCCTGAGGAGCAGGAGACGGTCGCGTCCAGCGGGGAGGCGGCGCGCGACACGCGGCAGGTGCTTGAGGAGCAGGCAGTCGCCGCTGCCCCTGGCACGGAGGCGCCGAGGGCGGAGGAAGAGGAGGACGCCTTCGAGGACGCGCTCACCGACGAGCAGCTGCGGGAGGTAGTGCCACACTAGATAATTACTCTTTCCTCGCTCCAGTTGCCGATTGGAGTGCTAAAATCTGGTGTTGAGCTGCTAGCTACTGGAATTAGGTCATTTCAGTTGAATCGGTTGCTTGATTCATGTGTTTAGGTTGAGTAGCGGATTAGTCCACTGGTAGCCTGGTTGGCCGGAGTAGATTTAGTTGTTGGCAACGATGAACCCCCACTCAATTTTCCCTGTTTGTTGTGAGCAACTGGATCGTAATAACATGCTTAGTAGTACTACTTAGTGGTTGACAAGCACAGGCTATGAACTCGGTAGCTTCCAATCATACTTTTATGTTCTTAAATTTGATTGTCCGTCATCATGTGCTTTATAGGAAGTGGTTTGTGCTGGCTTAAGTCACTGTATTTGATGATTTGATAGCTGAAATTGTTACCATGTTCAATTCTCAGAATGAAAGTGGTTCATCTGTTCATATGTACGTTTTATGGTTTGGGTGTTCCAATTTATCATAGAGGAGTGAGTTTACACTAGGTGAATGATAGTGTATCTTGGTTTGGTTATTATTTGATAAGCGACTGTCAAGTAGAGGATAATATGATGTCTAGTTCTCGGATGTGACAACCTATGAACTCCATGGATTCATTTATGATCTTACAATAGTTGAAGCTCCTTTCATGATCAATTTTTTAGAATGCGAGTAGTTTATAGGTCATTTTATGATGTGATTACCACAGCTGTATTAGTTGAATAATTTAAACTACTAAGTGACAGGAAACAAGATGTAATAAAGTCCAACTATCCATTGGTTGCAAGAAGAATCTGCCATGGTTTATAGTAGATAGAATTTGTGCCTGAAAATTTACTTGCCATGGTACAACGCCGTTGACTTCTAACATCAACTTTGACCATTCGTTTTATTCAAATTTTTTTGATAAATATCATATATTTTGTTATAATTTGATTTATCATTAGAGTTATTTGAATCACAACTTCAAATTTTATATATTTGAACAAATTTTTTGAATAAGACGAATGGTCAAAGTTGAGATTGCAAGTCAGTGGCGACATCAATTTAAGAATAGAGGGAGTATAAATTTTCTCATTGCAAGACAACAATAATCCTGTTATTATACGTAAGGAATGAAAGGATTCGTAGCAAAACTTTGTAGGGCTAGCTAAATGACGAAATGAGGGGTTTAGATACAGTGCTGGGTTAACAGTAGCTGTCATTGGTCAGCTGTAGTAAATGATCAGATTTGTATTGTATTGACACGTTGCAACCTTTTGGAAACTGTTACTTGGATATTATTATATTGTTAAATTACTTGATCTAGTTTGGGATCAGAATTTTCTCTAACATCCTAATAGAAGGATCCGTTTCACATTGGAAAATGATTTCTCCTTCAACTTGCTGTAGAAAGCTAGAAGTCAAGCAAATGATGCAAAAGCAGAAGGGAACAAGCTTTTTGCTGCTGGAGAGTATGAGGAAGCATTGTCACAATATGAGATGGCCCTGCAAATTGCTGCTGAGCTGGAATCTGCTGAAGACATATGCTCTGCATGCCATTCAAATCGTGCTGTATGCTTTTTGAAATTGGTAAAGCCCTTTCTGACTAGACAACTCTAAACTACCATATTGCTTGGCATGATTGCTTCTTGTTGTGCTGCAGTACAGCCACTTGTAGCTGTGTATGTAGTATGCTACATGATGATATTGGCCTCTTAAAGACAGCCATTCAAAGTCCTTAGCTTTTCCAATTTAACATTTTGTGACCTACACTGGCCAGTATATCTTGTATAAACTTGCCGACAATAACTGTTTATAATTATAGTCGCAAAAATATTGTTTATAATTTATTTGCTGAACTTGCAGGATTAAGCCAAGTATACCTGGTGTTTAGTTATCGAAATCTTTGATCCTTGCTCCTAACTTTATAAACTGCTGTGCTTGATTAGTCTATATTCTAAATAGTTTGTACTTTTGACCATGTGAGCTTTTAATTATTTATTTGGTATTTACTTGGTCTGATGCCTCTGTTGAATTGAGTCATTCTCTGTTTCACTGCATGCAAACCAAATACTGACAATAGGGAAAATATGACGAGACAATTAAAGAATGCACAAAAGCACTTGAGCTGAATCCATCGTATTTGAAAGCCTTGCTCCGGAGGGCAGAAGCACATGAAAAGCGTGAACACTATGATGAAGCTATTGCTGGTTAGATTTTCACCCCCTACATAATTTTTTTTTTGTTTGGATCTTTCAGTTTCACTTTGTTGCATTTCAGATGAATTTGCATCGTTTATGAGGTTCACTTTGGTATCTAATTATTCTTGTTCACAGATATGAAAAAAGTTCTTGAACTTGATCCTTCAAATCAACAAGCAAAGAGATCTCTGTTCTGCCTTGAACCCCTGGCAGCTGAGAAAAGGGAAAAGATGAAGGAAGAAATGATTGGTAATATGCTGCATTTTCAATCAAGTATCTTGAGTAGCATTATTGGCATCATGATCTCATCGTAACAAGCTGTAGGATGTTTGTGCAAATGCTGTTCTGTGATTCTTACTAGTTTAGGATTTCATGCAAAGTAGGGTTATCCACTTACCAGAACAATTAGTGGTGATATTGGTAACAAGAACATAATGAATTACATCGGATATCCTCTTCTTATCACCAGGCTTATTAGTTTTACATTATCTCATGTGATATTCTGCACACACTAGTGACATTTATATTTCTTTTGATGTACCCTATTCCCTTCTGAGTTGGACTCATTTTATCTGTTACAGGAAAGCTAAAAGAACTGGGGAACTCGGTGCTGGGGCGCTTTGGAATGAGTGTTGACAATTTCAAAGCTGTTAAAGATCCAAACACCGGGTCATACTCTATTTCATTCCAGAATTAATATAAGGAGGTTGCTCATTTCGGCAATACGGGATCAGTTGAGTTTTCGTGGCAATTGCACTAGGCTCTTTTAATGTCACCTAGCCAAAAAGTATCTAGCAGATCGTCTGAAGGCAGAGCAGATCCTGAATTGTTTTGTTGCACGTCAGATACAGTTTCCGAAGTGCAAACTTGTATGATACAAATGTCTACTTTGGTATTTTCCCCAAATACAAAGTTGTTCGTGAATGCCTTTTATGGATCAGTTTTTTTTTTTTTTTTGCTCCAATATCAATTTTTTTTCTAACTTTCCTCATCACTCACGGACTTGTGGGCTCTCACAGCTTTCCTTTTTTTGTTCTTATTTCACTTATCTAGTGCATTGGTGCTCTTCATGATTCTGAGCTCAAAAAGTTATAAAACTTTGTGGACTGCTAAAACTTTTCATAAGGAAAAATTTTCACTTTCAATTCAAATTCAAATTTTGAAATTTCATATGAACTATTTTATTTCCTTTTGAACTCGTGGGACCATAATGTAAATCCTCACATCTTTAAGCTTATTCCAAGTTCCTCACATCTTAAAGTCCCCAGTGATGATTCACTAGTTAGCGATACCGCGTTGGTGAACCGACTGCTCCAAATATCCTCGCGCCATATCATGGTTCACCAGCCAGCAAGGCCACATGGCAGTGAACCGGGGAGCAAAGCTCCGCTAAAACTGCTCCCTCTGTTTAAAAATATAAGTATTTTTAAGTTTAGTTAAAGTTATTTATCACTTTAATTACTAATAATATATAATTAATAATATTTTGTCATAAAAAATATATTTTTATTCATCATTAAATAAAACTTTTATAAAAATTATATTTTTATATTAAAAATCATATAATTTTTTAAATATTATTGATAAAAGTTAAAAAAATTTGACCTTTTATTCAAACTTAAAAATCCTTATTTGAAATGGAGATAGTACCAAATATCCTTGCACATTACCTGTATATCCTGTCCGGTATGGAGCCAGCGTCGTCTCGGTATCAAGCAACCCATCGCCGAGTTGCCTTTTGAGTCCCCGATGATGGTTCACCAGCGGCAAGGCCACCGTGGTTATCGTGGAGAGCAAAGCTGCCCAAATATCCTCACACCTTCAAGTCCCGGTGATGTCTCCATCGGACATCGGTGAACGGAGGGGTGCAACCCAGCTCCCCAAGTGTTCACCAAAGACAAAACACTATTGTGTTATTGTGTTTGTTATAAACAATTAGTGAGAGTTGATTCCAAAAACATCCACTAGAATGGGTAATGTTAAAACTTACAAAAACTAATATAGTAGTAGCAAACAAGTCTTTCTATCTCAAAATGGATCGCAATGGTGAATAAAGAATTAAAGTTAATATTCATGGTTGATAAAGAATTTGAAAATTTTAAGTGGATGATAATGAACTTGAAGTTTTTTAGATGGAGTTTTTTTTTTTTTTGAAAATGTACAGCAAAAAAAAGTTTCCTTTAAAAGGATCCAGGGACAGCAATAGAAACGAAAACCATCTGTTCAGATAAAAAAAAAGAGTGACAATCACGCATTCACGGCACTGCGACAGAAGATACAATTTAATCGATGATCCATGTGCTGACCCATCGAAGATACAATCTACCTTCAGACTTCACCCATGACATAGCAGCATTTTCGTGTGCTTGCCTAATTCTACAAACTAAACAATCCATTCATCCATGAAGCATGTACACTCATGAACTTGGGCCCGGTGATGCCTGCCTCAGCTTGGCTTCAAGAATGTTACCCATTTGGTCCGCTATGGTCTTCTTTTTTGTATACACCTGAACAGAGAGTACATAATAGTCATTTGTTTATAAACAATGCTGTATTGGGTTCAGGATGTATCAGAACATCTCAAATAAGAAACAGACGACAAACAAACCTTGTAACTCTAATTATATTAGACACCATATGGTATTATTACTCTGTTTAAAGGCAGGATATATGTTCAGCAGATACGATCTAAGTAGATGGGAAAAATGTAAGATTGGGAAAATGCTTCTCGCACAAGGGTAAGACCTCCAGTAGAAGAGAGGCTACCAACCTGCGCTCGAACCATGGTTCTCATAAGTCTCTCCCTGAATTATCTGCTTCAGCATGTTTCTAGGGAGCCAGTCTTTGGGGCCTTTCTCAACCATTAATTCAGTTCCTTCAGGAAGTATATACTATATACACTTGGGTGGAGTTATTAAGATTATGGGGCTCAATAACACGATAATAGAACTTGAGTTATAATATTATGTTTCGGGATACTATTTCACAAATCAACCCTGTAATAGCTTCCGTTATCTTTACATGATATAATTCGTAGTACCCGAACCTCGTTAATTTCTTAATTTTTTTGGACAGCTAGATAGGACCCGCTGCACTAATATTAAAACATATAATAAGACAACTGCACAAGGGCAAGAGCCCAAAACAAATAAAGACATCAAATATACCTAGTTTTAAAAAAAAAACTCGACCTGAGGGGGGGGGGGGGGGTAA
>BCLF01000020.1:2188275-2226107 GCA_001602275.1 Zoysia japonica | reverse complement strand
GGGGGGGGGGGGGGTAAGACTGCCCCCACGGCATTGCATTAAGAAGAAGACCACCTCACACGGGTCGAGAAAACCCCCCAAACCCTTGACCCACCCTTACACAGCGACACTGTAGCCCATGTGAGAATGACCAACGACCTCGGCCGGCCCTTAGACATGTGCATTGGTGTGGGACAGAAGAGGGGATTTTTTTACCCTCATCCTGAAATTCACTCCCAAGGGGAGTCGAACTTTGGACTTGAGAGGTGCTACTAAGGCTCTTTAGCCACTAGGCTAAAGGCCCTTTCACAACATACCTAGGTCCTAGTTATCTCACTCATGAAATTCTACCAAGAGGGGGATAGGAAAAATATGTACAAAAATGTAACTGGTGCAAAATGGTGGCGTTTAAAGCCTCAACCAAACAACGGTAGTGATTTTCCCTTTTTTTTTATTGCCAACTACCTATGCTAATTTAAATTGGGATGAACACACTCAGGACATTATTGATTGTCAAGACAAGTGATGACAAGAGTCCGAGGATAGACAATAATATCAAACAAATAGGAAGTTTGGAACTTTGCTAGAAAACAGAAACATTTCAGGCTGAAATGCATATCCCATGTCAACATAATTTATAACTAAATAACTGAAAACATTATCTCCAATTAGGCTTAGCGATATCAGTCAATAGTACTGTAATTAACTTGCCGAAAATGAAACTGGATACAGTTTCTGCTCCAGGTAGGCAGAAATAGCAATGCATGCAAGAGCAGAGAAGTTTGGCATGAACATACCTCCAACAGTTCTTCAAAATTTGACTTCAGTAAACTAATTTTCCTTTCACAGTAATCTTTTCCTTGAGCCATAGTTTTCTGTACCGTAAGCATAACAATCATACAAAAGCCATCACAAATGCAATCAAGATAATACCAGATCAGTGAATACATCGCTCGATTATGGCATGGCATCTCTTCAAATTTTACAAGATAAGTTTAAGCTAAGAAAACCAGGAAAGGATGCACTGTAGCCCCAGTTAAATCAATACACCCTCCCTGCTCCGTCCATAGACTCAGGCAATCACAAAATCGAGGCATCACTGAGTGGCTTGAAGGCTACTAATAATATTAGAGCCATCTCCATCAGAAAGGCTAACAGAAACATATATAATGTGGCACAGCAACGGAAATTTTTGTATAATTATAAAAATCAACACCGACTTAATGTTTTTTTTGGTGAGTTTGCAATCTTAATGTTATGGTGCATTATTTAGTAATCCTAAACATCAGAATTTTGAGCCATACACTTTTCCTACAATGAATAAGCAATAGTGGTTTAAATCTGTATGAAAACGTAGAGAAGGGGACTTAAAAAGTACTGTAAATAAAATTCAGGCAGGCTCAACTGATCTCACGAAAACATATAAATGCAGCAGGCCAGGTTACCTCGATGAAGTAACCGGTGCCTACGTCGACGAGGACCTTCTCTGCGTCGTCAAGCGTTCCAGGCACGTAAAGGGAAGCCGTGAGCGGTACGAGGATCTTCTTCCCTGCACACCCACCACCGAAACGAAGGGTTAGACAGCATCAAGCCGAATCAACTGATCCGAGGAAAGGAAGTGGAGATGAAGCGCGCGATGCGGGGAAAGAACGGGATGAGACGCTTGCCTTGCGGACGGAGGGAGAGGTCCTGGAGCGCACCAGAGGCGTTCTCGAGGCGGGCGCTGGCGGTGCGGATCTTGGTGAGGCTGTCCTGGAGGAGGTTGACCTCCAGATCCGTTTGCTCCTTGAGCCCCTTCAGCTGCTCCACGCTCAGCTTGTCCAGTTCGATGCGGACGGGGTTCGCCATGACTGCCGCGGTGCCGCCAGAGGAGAGGCGGCGGCTGTGAGGGCAGGAAGGAGTGGCGCAAGGAGAGCAGAGGGCGGCGCTACGAGCCTTCGACAATGCCTAAAAAACCAACCTAAAATAATCATTTTAAGATGTTTCTTACTGCCTCAATTAATCTTAAACATGATTTTTAAAATTAAGTACCAGATTTATATTTTTCCGTAAATTAAAGTATCTTTATAGAAATCTCTCTATTTTTAATTGTTAAATTTAATTGAATAGTTGATTATTATTAACTCTAAACGCCGTATTATTTAAATAATATTCTCTCCATCTCAAAATTATTTTTTATATATTTTCAAACTTGACCGTTCGTCTTATTAAAAAAATTATTTTATTTTTATTGTGAAATAATTTATTATTAGAAGTACTTTAAACTTGATTTATTTATTTTTGTATTTTTATAAAATTTTTAAATTGTCAAACGTCGATTTAAAAGTTAAAAAACATCACTTATTTTGAAAGAAACATGAATATACAACTGAAGCCCCATATATCTCAGTGGTAATGAACTAGGGCTTGCAATGAACATCACAAACCACCCGCTTGGCGAGGCTTATTGAAAAACAATGAAAACTACTAAAAATGTTTTTAATTCATTCTAATAAACTGTTAAACTAATAAGTTATAAAATAAATTTACTATTTATTTCTATAAATGAACCTTAAAATAAACTATGGCACATGTAGGTGAGTCTGTCTAATGTTTTTCTAACATTTTCAATACATAGTTCTTGCTATTACCATTTTTATTATATAGTAGTAATTTTTTTGACCTAACGAGATTACTCCAATTCAAACCTTTTGGCACATGAAATTTTTTTCTATTCTCATTTTTTTAAAATTGAACTGGTTACTATTCCCTTTGTCCAAAATAAATGATATTTTTGAATTTTTTAAATCATCATTTGATTATTCATCTTATTCAAAAAATTTATGAAAATACAAAAGTAAACAAATTTAAGTTTAAAATACATCTGGTAATGAATTATTTCACAATAAAATAAATTATATATTTTTAAATTTTTTTAATAAAATAAATAATTAAAGATAGACGATCAAAAATAAAAAAAATAATTATTTTGATACGGAGAGAGTGCAGAACTGCGTTTGGATTTATCAGACTCCCGTGTTCTAGTTCCAGTGAAACTCCGCAACCACTATCCTCGATCACCAAACGCAACACCGTGTCCAGCACTCCGGTGCCCCCTCAATCCTCCGCCGCGTCCCGACGCTTCGTAGTCTCGTATGCTGTATAAGACCAAGGAACACCACTGGTTAACAAAGCCATTTTTAATACACCATATACACCATTAGTTAATGAAACATTCAGATAATATCATTACTTAGTTTGACTATCTTCTTCTAAGCACTATTATCCAAAATTTCTCTGTTTTAGTTTTGTTTTTGGTACTGTTTCAAGTTTTCATGACAGATTTGCTCTTGCCTAAATTTTCTTCTATCCTCACTCTTGACCTATCGCAAC
Organism: Zoysia japonica; assembly: GCA_001602275.1. Lineage (NCBI taxonomy): Eukaryota > Viridiplantae > Streptophyta > Magnoliopsida > Poales > Poaceae > Zoysia > Zoysia japonica. The sequence goes on along the minus strand of BCLF01000020.1, from coordinate 2,222,756 downwards.
AAGAAAGGCAAACAGCATGCGGCGGGAGATTCACGGCCACCTCCCGGTTCAGGCCAAGTGCAATAATTCAGTGAGTCCGGGCAGACGTAGTAGGTGACGGTGGCCGAAATTTCTGATGAGACTCTACGTCTGAACGCGACGTAGTAGGTGACTGCCACCTAGTGCCTGGACGTGAGCGCCGGCCGCTGCCGCATGGTGCCTGGACGTGACGAGGGCCGGGCACTGCCGCCTGGTGCCTGGACGCGAGCACCGGCCACTACCGCTGATGCTTGAACGCGACGAGAGCGTCGAGCTTGGTTTCCCTTGCCTTTTTTGGGACGAAGCTGTGCTCGCTGCTGCCGCCTGTGTTGGACTGGAACCGTCTGATCCGAATAAGATCAGTGATGGCACTAGTCTGTTCGTTTGAGAGGAGAGACAAATCTGTCATAAAAAAATAAAACAATGTCAAAAATAAAAATAAATCAAAAAAAATAGAATAATGGTACTTAAGAGAAGATAGTCAGACTAACTAGTAGTATCATCTGAATGTTTCACTGACTAATGATGTATTACGGATGGCTTTGTTAACCAGTGGTGTGAGCTGAAATTCTCTAGTACACAAATGCCATACCTAATTTCAGAAAGAAAAAAGATCCCTATCGCCTCCGCCATCGCCGCGAGATCGCTGCCATGTCGGCTCCAGGCGCCGCCTTCTACGCCGCCAACGCGCGCAAGCAGTACTTCTGCTACCAATGCAACCGCACCGTCCTCCTAGTGGCCTCCGCGGCCGCCGCCGGTGAGCTCTCCTGCCCCGAGTGCCGCGGCGACTTCCTTGAGGAGGTCACCGTCCCCGCCCCCACCGTCATCCCCATCCCCTTCCCGTTCCCCTTCGCCTCCGGCTCCTTCCCCGGCGCCGGCACCGCCGTCCCCGGCGGCTCCCCGTCCCTCTCCTCCTCGTCCTCCTCCGCGGCGACCTCCCCGTCCCGGCCCCAGGCCCCCGACCTCTCCGCCTTCCTCAGCAGCTTCCTCGAACTCAACAGAGACCGCGCCAGAGGCGGCTCCGGATCGCGCGCCGCTGCGGGCACCGCGACCCCTGAGAACGAGCCCGATGTATTCGACCCGGTTATGTTCATCCAGAACTACCTTCATGGTCTCGTGGAGGGCGGCGCCAACATCCAGGTCCTCCTCGACGACGCCAGTGTTAATCTCGGCCCTGGCCTTGGCATGGGCCGCATGGGCGGCGCAAGCTTCGGGGATTACTTCGTCGGCCCGGGTCTTGAGCAACTCATCGAGCAGCTCGCCGAGAACGACCCCAACCGCTACGGCACGCCCCCGGCTGCCAAGTCGGCCCTCTCCTCGCTCCCCGACGTTGTTGTGACGGATGCCATGGTCGCTGCGGCAGAGGGTGCAGAGTGTGCCGTCTGCAAGGAAGATTTCTCACCTGGGGAAGTGGCCAAGCTGATGCCCTGCAAGCACATCTACCATGCCAATTGCATCGTGCCCTGGCTTGAACTGCACAACTCGTGCCCAATTTGTCGCTTTGAGCTGCCCACTGATGACCCTGATTATGAGGGAAAGAAGGCCTCTAATCCGCAGCCAGCTGTTGGTGCAGCTGCGGCTGCTCCATCTGAAACTGGGAGCTCTAGCGCTGCTGTGACAGGGAGGGCAGAAAGAGAGGAGAATGCGAGGGTGGTTGAGCGGAGATTCCATGTGTCACTGCCATGGCCATTCAGTGGATTGGGTGGGCAGACTTCACAGCAGGGTGGGAACAATGGGGGAAGTGGCAGCAACTCACAGGCAAGTGGCTCACAAGATGGAGGTGCACCTAGCGGCAAGAATTGAGCCCTGTTCTACAATTATTAGGAGGTACTCACACAGTAATACAACTTTCTGTCTATGATTTTTTTTTCAATTGTAACCAGTTTGGGACTATAGAATTTTCTGTTACATGTGTTGATGGTAAGACACCCATTTTTTTTCTTAACCGTAAGGATGGAAACTGCATTATCATCCATGTTTGGCGATACCTAGGTAAAACTCAATGGCATCTGTGTAGGCCATCGTTCTTAAGAAAATTCTGTTGGCAAGAAAATCGAGAGAAACTGTGGTACAATTGTAATGATTCGTAGCCATTTTTCAGGTATATCTTTGACGTAGTAACCTTCCATTTCCATTCAGTATTATTGGCATTAGTTTTTGGTGTTGGTATAAATGGCTCAATGCTGGATTTTTTTCATTGAGCTAATGATGCTTCTACCTTTAGCGGTGGCATTGTGGATGATCGTACTTAATATGGCCCTAACATATAAATTCTGTTCTATAGGGTGGGGATCCTAATCATTATACATATTCCAGAACAGGCTGTTAGTTTTTTTTATTGCATTTCCACTTCCCTTTAGTTACATGATAAAAATTCAAATCCTTGTTTCAAGCAGAGGATGGTTATAAATTTATTTGCAGGAATCCAATAGAAAGTCATCTGCATACAACCCTCCATGTTTTAATCTTCCCAGGGAAAGTCACCTGCTTTCTGTATGAATTTATGGCTTGTGAAAAGCTTCTGTAGCTTTTATTAGAAAACTTCTCTTTTTGATTTCACACCATAACTTTTGATGCAATATATAAGAAAAACCATCTAGGTCAGCTGCCGTGTTAGGAACATAGGACCTACGGATGTAGAACCTCTTCAGCAGCATCTTTGTAATTTCATCATTTTCTTCCGCTAGTTATCCGTCATTGAACGCCTACATAGTTACCTTACTCTTCACCAAAAATTGTTTCATAATTTTGGGATGCTCAGTCATCTGGCTCGCCATCCAGTGGAATCTGGTAGAATTATATCCACCTTTCTCTTCCTCGTTTATCATCATTTCTGAAATACATGTGCAAGGGCCAACATAGCCATCAGACTTGGAAGTGCCTCGATTTTCACTTTGTGGCCATGAGGTCACAGGGTTGAGTCCTGGAAATAGCCTCTTGCAGAAATGCTGGAAAAGGCAACAGGAAAAGGACCCAAAGTGGTCGGACCCTTCCCCCGAACCCTCCGCAAGCGGGAGCTATGTGCACCAGGCTACCCTTTGTGTTTAGCCGTCTTATTTTCTTTATTCTCTCATGGTTGATTCAGAAATCAAGTCAATGCAGCAGAACCACAGACTCTGGCACTAATTAAACATCTGCTTCTGCTTTATTCAATGATTCTATTTCTTTTGCTAGTTCTGAAAGCAATCATCAGTTAACCACCTGTCCACCTTGCACATGTTTGACACGGTTAAGCAATAAATTTATTGAGGAGGTAAAATTAGATGCTGAGACCGCTTTAGTAGCTTAAACATTTGAAAAAAAATTATCCTTCCATCTTTTGAAAGGTGTTTACCATTTTTCCTGGTCCTGTTTTAATTATTTGGGTATTAGAGGAGTGTAGTTGTAGAGAACTTTGGTGTGAACATAGAAAACGTCGGTAGCTCAACATTCTGATATTATATGTTCATTGAAGATGACCTTAATGGAGTTTCTAAACTGTATCTTTAACGTGCTAGATCTTTTTGACAATAAGATTATTCTATAAATTTCAGTCGGGTGGCAGGTCCAGTCAATGTTATCTTCAACTCCTTTTCATTTCTATGTGCACAACATTTTTCCAGTTTGCCTGCGTATTAATAGATGTCGCTTTTGTGCTGTCAAATTACTACTATCCTAACGAACTACTCAAATCTGCCTGCAGGTTCACCCCTTGGCCATCCATTCAGAAAGCTTACGACAACATTTGCGTGCTACAGCCTATACCTACAGACGTCAAAGAACCAATCAACCAAAGGAATTTACAGTCTGTTTTTTTTTAGCCTAATTTACAGTCTGTTTGTTATGGAACAATTGTTCATTTTTCATTTCTCACTGTTTGTACACGGCGCAGAAACTGCCCGCAGCAGCAGAATACTGGAGTATGTGCGTGGCTGAGACACTTATGTGCAGATTTATTGATTGAGCAAGTTTACGTAACCGCAAAAGGGCCTTTAACCTGTGTGCGTGCCTAATGGGCCTGCCGTGATGGCACTGGCATTTTTTCGATGCGCAGGGGTGCTGTTGTGCCTGCGCATATCCAATTTTTGTGCTGCGGTTGTGCGATATCCTTCGTGTTGCTGCAGGCGCGCATCGTGATTCGTGATTGGTTGCGTGACGGGCAGACTGCGGCGCTGTTTGGTACGGTTGAAATTTAATAAAAAACAGTTTAATTTTTTAAGCTGGTGCAAAGTTTTAACCAAGTTGTTGTTTAATTCATTTTAAAAAAGTTGTTGAAGGCAAGAGTTGGGAAGTGAAACACCGGCCGAAATAGGGCTCAAAACGGACGAAAGGAAAACATCTCAACATCAGATAGAAGCGAAAACGGAAAAATTAGAAACAAAAACAAATGAATAAATGTAAAATTCGAAAACAAAACAAAACGTAACCGAAAAAAATATTAAAAATATGAATAAAATAAATATCAAATATTTACTATATGTTCAAGTTTTACAAATATATAAAATATAAGTTATAATTAAATTCACAATATATAACTCAACAATATAGGTCAATAAGATGTTGTTTGGTTTATTATTTTTAATTTTTATTTTTTATAAAACATGTTTAATTGAGATCTTATTTGAAAGAAAGGGTAAAAAATGAAAAAATTCCGCTAAAAATGGAAATTCCGCTAAAACAATTGGAAAAAAGGCTATACCGTTCGTTTTTCTTTGTCTATTTAAAAAAGGCTATACGAGGATTAAAGATAGTAAAAACGGTAAGATACGCTGAAAACTAGAAGAAGAGAGATAGAAATTAGAATATATTAAAAATAGAGAAAAATATATTGTAAACTCTAAAATAACAAATAATTAAATATGAAGAAAGTAAGAGAAAATGATAAACAAAACGCGGTCTAAGACGAAAATTTTCGTATTCAGCGGTAGGCGGAAAGCAGCGCAAGGCTGCGGCACTGCGCTTGCGAGCCGGCCCCGGTCGTAGCGGCCGGTCCAAGCATCGACCAGTGGGCACTGGCGTGGAATGCAGACACAGCACTAGCCGAGTTCGAGGAAGCTTTTATACCAACGGTATTTATCTATGTTCGATATTCGATATATAAAAAATACATATTTTTATTAGATATAAGTATATAAAATATTATATCTTATAGATTATTTATATATTTTTTACCTAATGTGTCACATTTAATTCAAATTTATATTAGTTTAACTTATTATTTATCAATAAATTAAATATTTATATTAAATATATATAATAAATATATATAAAATAACTAATTATAATTGTAGTCGTATTTTTAATGCGTACTCGAGACTCGTAAATTCTTCGTAGGTATGAGTATGAGAAAAAAAATTCACTGACAATTAAATAGGTACATGTATGAAAATGTAAAACCCGACGGATATGTACTTGTTGCTATCTTTACACAGCCTAGAGCTCCTGTTATCTGGTGTTTTATTATCTGAAAATGAAAAAAAGATAAAAAAAAAAAACAAAAATAAAAAATCTTAACCATTCATTTACTTATTTTATTACATCTCAATTATTTATTAATTTCTCAATTCTTATCCCATCTCTTATTTCCCTTTGCATGTATCCAAACACTTTAAGCGGTTGCCATCGCTTCCGCCTGGACCCCAAAAATAGGACAACCGCCACTGCGCGCGAAGGCACTAATCGGATCCCCCGCGCGCTGCTCTTCTTGACCCGTCCCCCCTCCCCAACCTCATCACTCCCTCCGCGCCGCTCCCGCTTCCGATCGCTGCGCCCGGAGCTGGTTCGCGAGCGGGGGGTGAGTGGCTCCGGCACACCTGTTCTTCCTGTCCGCGGCGGTTCGTTTTCCTCTCTCGTTTCGTTAGGTTTCTGTTGTTCGGCATTGGGGGCCCGCTCTGTGACTGTGTAACCTGACGACGAGGAGGAGACACCACGGGCTCGATTCGTAATGTTTTGGTCCCGTGCTCTGCCTCAATTCGTGGATAGTGACCCGCATTGTTCATTAACATTTAGTTAGGACAATGGCGGGGGACCGCTCGTCTCAAAAAATTTATGAGCATTAGAAAGTTAGACCTGGCAAAAATAAGTAGCAGTTTCTTATCTTCATTCTGTTATTGTTCTGAATTACGGAGTATTTATTATTGATTTAATATGCTTATAAGACATATTATTAAGTTCTTGAACTTGTAAATTGATGGTTCAAATTTAGTGTGTGGAGAAAAAATTTTTTGGCCCACCCTAACTTTCAATCCTAGCTACGCCCATGCTCTGATTCTAATGGGATGCGGGGTCGTTTCGTTTGCTAATACTGAGAATGTTGTGATTTCACTAGCCCACCTGGGACATGGAAAGATCACAATGTTGGGGGTGCATTCCTTCTTTTCATGGGACACATTTGCCTTTTTACACCTTTCTGAGTTCTGTTCAGTTTATATTTCCCGGGTTATGAAATTTTGATCCCTTCTTTTCGACTACTTTTCAAGCCTATGGTTTCTGTAAGTGTTGCTAATTAACTGGATACTCATTAGAGTCGGACTGGGTAGATAAAATCCCAGTGCATTTTTTGTCCGATGACACATGCAATTTATCTCTAAGATGGCTTTTAACGGTTTTATCTAGGACAGAAAGGGCAATATCAACAACTCGCATGGCTGGGGTTCACAAGCAGCAAATTGAAGAACATTCTGGTGCTTTTCTCTCCTTTGATGAAGATTCTGAAAGGTACTGCAATCTCAGCAGCACTATAACTGGAGTTGATACTGTGATCATCCGTTTTCATTATCATGTCACCATAACATGGACTGCTTTAAATAGATGGTGAAAATAACTGTTCATGCAGAGGAGCACTGTTATTCTGGTGTATGTATTCTTATAAATGAAATTTCACTAAATAATGTGTCACTGACTCACCGATAGATATGGTTTCTACTTTATGTTGCTGTGAAGCATTGGCGATACCCCCTTCCACCTGTTATTTTAGTTGAATTGTTTTTATACAGTTAAATTTTCTTAGTTTTTCCGTGCAGAATATGGTTCTGTACTTTATACAGTTGTTTAGAAATGCTTCCCTGATCGGTATTTATTTCCTGGAACACAAGTGAGGATATATCATTGGATGGCTTGGAGGAGGAACTTGAAGAGCACAAGAATTATGATGTGAGTGCGTTGCTATAATGCCTGTTTCCAAGTACATCAAACAACTGCATAGAAAGCTTTCGATTTTTGACCAGCTTGGTCACACATTACCAAATAATCACCCTGCTGCTTAATTGTCATACGCTTATGAAGGGCACATTGTGAACATGCCAAAATTAGACTTTTGGCTTCCACTGGCACAATCATATCATGATTCTTACACTTCCCTCTTTCATCTCCAGGCCCTAATAAGTATTTTGACCAGTGGTGAAAAACAGCGAGCCCGGGCAACCATGGTTGAAGGTGACCTTGGTCATGTGGAAAAAGCTCTGATTCAAGTATGAAAACTTCACTATGTGCATAAAAAAAAACTTTCATTATGCCACCTCTAATCTAATTTATGATTCTACTACAAAAATTATTTCACTATGTTGCACATTTGGAAATCATGGCTAGCACATTATTTGATGTAACTGCTTTGTTGTTGTTTGAAACTATATTTTCTACAAATTTTTTTTCTGGTTACATCAGGTCATAAAAATCTGGAAGCTAAATATTGCGAATTCTGTTTATATGGCCAAAGTTGTTCTGAATTTTAGTTAGTATGCATTTTTTTTCCTGCAGACTCCATCGACTATATAAGCAAGTATAGCGCTCAGCTTGCATGTCATATTATGATACCCATTTTCATGTCAAAACACTATTTATTTTCTTACCTTATGATTCTGACCATTATGTAGTATGACTTATTTAAAGTAACTATTATTCATATTAGTACTTCTTTTTATCAATCAATAAATTTTCTTTGTTATTTTTGCATGGTTAAGCGTTTATATTTCTTAGTATTATTTATGTGCAAATATTACTTGTAAACACTTGGGTCTTAGAGATACTTTTTTGTATAATCAGGATTATGTTGAAGACACTGACAGCCTTTTTGTGTTGCGTGATCAAATTCATGACTGTGATGTTATTTTGTCACAAATAGGATCACTTCTCAGGGGGTTCCAGGTATATGCTTAACCAGTACATGCATGATTTTTTTTTTGCCATTTCCATGTTTTAGGTGAAATTCTGTGACAGAGAGGTGCAAAATAGGCTATAGGTTTGTTTCTGCAGGGAAACAATTCGTGTGGTGGACTGTTGGATGTACAGAACGGGCATTTGTATTTATAATTCAAAAGAATGTTTCATTATTATTCAAAGATCATGTGTTTATGCAGGGTGTTTATTCCTATGAAACTGAATTGGCCTCCCATCATCTCTTGAACTAGGCTTTCAGTCTCTTAACCTGTTAAGTTTTCAGGTTACTTAGTCTGTTGGTCATCCAGGAGACAAATTTCCCATGTAATCTTCATAGCATTGTAGTAATCCTTTGGTTCCATGTATAACTTAGAAAAAGAGACTTTTTTTACAGCCTGGGCCCATAATATAGGAACTCACTGATCCAATGTCTTCAATTTTTTTTGACATTTTGTGAACTAATTTACTAATTGACTGAATCAATTAATGCATGCTTTATGGTTATTTGATTCAAATTAAATTATCTGATAGCTGTTTCTGCTTAAACTAGCGTTTAAATTATAACTAAATCACTGACTGTTAGTTTAATTATTCGCTTGGCAGGTCCATATCGGTTCAATAAGCTCAGAAATTAGAACTCTCCAAGAGAAATCTGTGGATATAGGCGTGCAGCTGAAAAATCGCAAGGTTCAAATAATTCTGCAGACCGTACTCTTACATTAATAGTTTCCTGTAATTTTGCTAATTAGCTTTCGTTAACATACTTTCTAAATAAATTTATCTGATATTTCTATTTAGAATATGAATCATAAGAGCTTGATCAGTAATATTTTTAGTCTTTATCATTTAATGTGCTCACATCACATAAGCACACAGTTGGTTGAGACAAAGCTTGCTGGATTTGTCGAAGAGATTGTTGCTCCTCCTGGTTTAGTGAATATTCTTGTTAATGGAGAGGTAAGCATCGAAGAAACAACCCTGATATCTCATACTATGATTTTTCAGCACCATAGTTTACTTCCAGCTTTCTTGCACGCTGCAAGTTTTCATATTTTTCAGAGTTATGACTTCGATCTTCTAATGCATATTCAGATATGAGTAATCTAGTATTTATCGTACTGCTTCATTAGACCCTCTGGTCACAAATAAGTGCCATTTTGAGCATTGACATGGTCATCGATACACTACTTTGACCAGTAGGTGAAGTTGGAAGATTAGAGAACTGTTATAAATACAAATATAGCTACATTATTTTTTTTTTAAAAATTATTGAAATATTCAAAGGGATATTTAATAGTCAAAGTTTAGATGTGTTTGACTTCACAATACACAACCAATAAACAATACTTCACTGTGACTGGAGAGAGTATTAAGAATAAGCACAAATGGATACTTTGCCAACTGTGAATGTGTTCACAATTCTCCAAGGGTAAACTGCACTAACAAGTGTCACATTTAAGTAGCAAGATAGAGTTTTTTTTTTGAAATATTAACAGCAAGAGAGACCCCTACTGCAGTAGATAATATATTAATAAAGAAAACTGAAGTGACAAAATTCATGTATGAGCGTAGCATGATTCATATGGCTTGTTATTCCAGTTTCTTTTGGTAGGTAAATGATGTTTATGCTAAAAGCTTGGAGATTTTGAGCAAAAAGTTGAAATTTGTTCAAGTTGATCCACTGATCAATACATCAAAAGCTCTAAAAGATGTTAAGACAGAATTAGAAAGGCTTCGACAGAGGGCATTATCCAAGGTAACATCTTTTTTCTCGAACACAAAGGTAACCTCTGTATTTTTTGCTTTATCTGATAAGTTTATCGGTTTTTACTCCTCTTATTTTCTTTTTTTATAAATCGAATAAATAATCTTTACTTCTGGAGCAAAATGCTTCATGCTTATCTTTCTCTTCTTTTATTTTTCAGGTTTCCGGTCATATCATTGAGATATTTTTTGCTATGAAAAAGCCTGGAACAAATATACAAATACTGCAACAGAATTTGCTTCAGAAACATAAGTAAGATATATGCAGCTGAAGATCTGGTTTCATATGGATAATCTGGATATTACTGTTTTCTCTGTCGAACCATTATCCTTTGGGGTATCAGCTTCTACATGGTCATGAGGAGATCGATATCCAGAATCGTCCTGTCTATTTGTTTATCGTTTTTTAATTTAATCATCTGCTACACCTGTAGAACTTTGATGCATAACTCCTCCGTTCTTCATCTTCTCATTTTGCCCATGCACATCCCCCCTGCACAAAATTCGATAGAGATGCTCTGACAAAGTTTTGGTGCTTTGATATTCTCCCACATGCTAGAGATGTTTTTATATGTGGGTTTCATCTCTAGCCTACCCCAACTTGTTTGGGACTAAAAAGCTTTGCCGTGGTCGTGATGGTGGCCTGGTGGTTATATTTGGAATCAATTCATGTTTGGGGGTTCTTCAGATTTCAAACTTAAAATATGTCTGGTCGTGATGAGGCCTGCTGAAGTAAAGTCCGAAGAACTTAAAACATGAAATATTATTCTTAAAACATGCCTGGTCATGATGAGGCTGCTGAAGTAAAGTCTGAAGAACTTAAAACACGAAATATTCTTCTTCTGTTTTTAATTGTATCTAGCACATATCCTTTGCCTTATGTTTGTTTAGTTATATGGTTAGATGGTAGATATTTAAATGGCAGATTTCTTTGTTTAGCAGAAGAGTAATGTCACTTTCGTATAAAATGCAGATGAAAAGTGACTCATTCCCTGCAGGTGCTAATTGTTGTTTCATGGTTACTCAGGTATCTCATTCTCTTTCTTAAAGAGCATGGATCTGAGACATATGCTGATGTCTGCACTTCCTATGTCGATACAATGAAAAAGGTATGGGTTTTATGATTCTCTGTTCAGCTTTCCATGTCTAAATCCATGTCAGATATCAGCAGTATGGAGACATCTGCTGATTTGTCATGTCTGCACATCCAACTGTTGAAGCGAATATCAAGATATGCCTGGTGTCATAACTGTGGGGGTTTGGTACTGTGGAATTACTACAAACAGATTTACATGTAGCTACTCATGTGCCGCACACATTTGCTGGAAGTGACTTAATTATAGATATGAAAAGGCAGGATGTTCATTTGAAGTTTTGGTGATTGCACTGTCTAAGCAATATTTTCTATAATTGGATGTTGGTTTGCATAATCATAAATGCAGTTCATGCCTTCAAAATCTTCAACTATTATCCCTGATTCTGGGCTTTATGCTGTACTATGAATTATGATTCCTTTATCTGCCATTAAGATCCATCAGACCACCCTTTCTCAAAATTGTTTATTCTTCAGTCTTCTATGCGGCCTCCTATGGTGTCCATGGAGCTGTCATTTTGCAGCAATCCACATTAGTGTTATATGATCTTCTACTATGATGATGCCAACTGTGATTGCAATTTGGAATTGTCTTCTGCATATCCATCTGAAAGCATGTAGTGTAATCATTTTTTGACCCGAGCATGTGTAATCTCGCCAATTATCATGCTTGTACACTGTTGTGCTGCCAGGACTATGTCTATTGGGGGTTTTGTTCTCAAGTTATAGATGTCATGAATTTTTCGTTCTTAAAGAAATCTTATAAGAATATGATAGAATACAACTTCGATAATTAATGAAAAAATGAAGCATTTGTGTTGACCTGTCATTGTGCTACAGTTCCTATGCTTGATATTATATGTTCCTTAGTCTTACCTTCTCCTTTTTTTTTTTCAACAGATGCTGAGCACACATTTTCGTGTGTATGTAGAATCATTGGAGAGGATGAAGCTAGATATTGGTTTATTTACTGGTTTTGTTGGTTATGAAACCAGTATTACTGATATTATAACAAGGGGGAGAGAGCATCTGAGAGATCACCGTTTCATGTTTTCATTAGGAGAGCGTGCAAATATTTTGAAGGTGCATGATTGAAATTAGTTATGACTTTTCAGATCATCATAATTTTAATATCAATTCCAAATGCAATATGCCGTGTCTCTTGAACTCTAGGCCTCCAAGGGACAACATTCAGAACTGGTTGCTTTAATAGGATTGTTGTATCTATACATTATTTGTACCTCACTTTTCAGGAGATCGAGCAGCCTGGCTTGGTTCCTCATTTATCTGAAGTCAACTCTCATAAATACCCATATGAAGTGATTTTCAGGAGCATACAGAAGCTTCTGATGGACACTGCTAGCTCTGAGTATGCAGTAATTTGATCTGCAATCAAGAACCATAAATGAATATGCTGACATTACTATTATTTTTTGTAGGTATCTTTTCGTTAAAGCATTCTTTGGTGAAGTGCCTTTGTTTTATCAAATTTTTGAAGGTAACTCTTTTATTCTTAATGTTTCATTTGCCTTATTGCCTCTCTTTTTTCATGGGATGCCACACTTTTTTATTTCATCGGGGACACATTTGACATCATTGCACCATCATCTAATATTGAAATACTTTTTGAGAAAAGGATTGGATAGATTATAACCATTCTCTTATGGACACGTGTTGGTGTATTTCACCACCAAGAAAGTAAGATTTTAGCTACTTGGCCTTTCGAGCAGGCCGGGACCACAGGCACCCAGGTTTTATGAACCTGAACAAGCCAAGTTAAGCAAATTGAACTATCATGACTGAGTTAAATAATTTGATTTGGATATGTGTTGTGCCTCTGGCTCAACCAGGCCACTAAGGTCACACTGAGAATGCTGTGAGCAGTAGCATCACAACATATGCTAGACATTCTGACAATGTCATGCCCTCACTATTATTTTCAGGGCCTTTTGCTGTTATTGATCAACATTTGGATCTCACTATTCCACATTGTCATGACGCGGTATGCCTAATGCTGCTGATCTGCATAACAAGGAAGCACCAGGTACGAAGGTCTAACCACCAAACCTCTAGGTTTGAAAGGATAAGATTACGGAACGTATGCAATAGTATACTATTTTCCTGATAGAACAACTGGCTTTTCTAATACACTAATAGAACATATTTCCTTTGTCATTTCACCATGTATGCTCTTTCAAAATAATAGCACCATGAGATAACATGAGTCTTTCCACTTTTGTTATTTCAGTTGGTTATGTCTAAGAGAAGGCTTACTTGTCTTGATGCCTATTTTGATAAGGTTTGTAACATGGGCAGAAATTTCGTTTTAATATCCTATCACTCTATTCTCAACTCTATTTCTGCTTCTGATTTTTCAACATTTTTTATGTCGATGGTGACCCAATTTTATCTGCTTTAGGCTCTAATCTATCTCTGGCCACGTTTCAAGATAGCGTTTGACATGTATCTTCAAACCTTGTATCAATGTGATGTGAAAACGTTATGGATAGATGGTACTCATCCACACCACATTGTAAGGTGCTATGTGGAGTTCACAGCATCTCTTGTTCAGCTTAATGCTGATTGTGGAGATGGTCAGGTTTGTTGAATTACATAATATCCCCATATCTTATTACATTTCTATAACAAATGTATCTTCAAGCATCTGCACATGTAACAACCAAATTTTCCAAAATCATGCCGTTGACTGCTTTACCTTTTTTATGTGGTTTACTTTAAACTACCCTGAGGATATATTAGATGTTGTGTGTAACTAATGCGTGTTGTATGGAGAAGTTCATTCAATTATTCTCAGGATAAGATATGTGTAATAAAAGTTTTCATTAAATACAAACAGAAGCTGGTGGGAAATTCCCATGCAATTTGTCTTAGGCATATTAACTCACATTTAGGATTCTTATTGGATTTGATTTTGCAATTTATAGATCTTTTTGCAGTGAGCTCATTGTCATTAGAAATCTGACCACACCAAAATGTCTGGGAATTAAGAATCTGTAAAAAGGCAATAAAGCATTTCAGAAAATAAATATTCATTAACTTCCATCAGACTTCTTTATACAACTTGGCTACGCATGGGCTTGAAGCCATATCATCAGAGCAAGAAACCATTGCCTGGCCCTTGACCTAGATGTTATGCTGCTGAATTTACCTAGCTGCCTATGATTCACTTATATTCTTTAGAACTACAATATAATCCAAAATAAACCTTGGACTTTGTTTAAAAACACATGAAAGATTGGGAGCAGGGTGTCAGTACCAGTTCTGTTTCAATAGTATTGTACTGTTTACATTCCAATAGTTTTACTAGGTCTATGAAATGCTAAAGTCGTTAGCTTTATGCAGCTTAATATAAATTTGGAGCGCTTGCGGTCAGCTGTTGATGACCTAGTTATTCGGCTTGCCCAAACTTTTACCACTCCCAAGCTTCAGCACCTCTTTCTTTTGAATAATTATGACATGGCCGTTTCTGTCCTGAAGGTTAGTTTTTCCCTGTGTAATATACTCTTTCATTTTTTCTTTAAGTTTTACCATAACTATTTATTTCAGGAAGCTGGTGATGAAGCTAAAAAGGTGCAACGATTTTTTGAAGAGAAGCTAGAAAGTAACATGATGCCTTTTGTGGTAAACCAACCCTTCTGTATCTAGAACTTTAGTTCAAAACCTCAAGCTATGATGAATTTCAATCTCCACAAAAACTCAGCTACCCTTTGTTGGTTTGATCATTTTTTTGGTTGGATAACAACTATGTGAAAATATATCATTATGAATTTTAACTTGCATAATGCATAGGTGCCGATAGGTTACACGGATCATTACTCGTACCTGGGAGATCCCTGCTCATTTGTTAGTATTTGTAAATGTACACACACTAGATGTCATATTTGCAAATTTGGTGTATTGATAATTGGGTACGAACATTGCATTATGATTGAAAGGGCTAATCCAATTATCTATCTAGTATCATTAATTAACAAAATTCCTTTCAAGCTCTTATTTCTTTAAGTGGCTTTCAAACTCTTATCTCTTGAAAATAAATGCCCATGACTAATTCGGGTGGTGGTGAGATAGAATAGTCTTCCTGACTCTGGACCGGTAGAACACTGGCCTACTTGCTGTATTTTATTAATAGAAACTATAAGTTGTTTGCATTTTATGGTCCATCTTGAAAACTGAAAATCGATTGCCTGAATCTTTTCCATGGCAAGCTTTTCATGTGTTTTTATTACTTATGTTGGTGTATAGGAAGACTTGCTCATGGAACATTTCGGTGATTTACTTCAATTTGTGAGGAAACACGTTTGTAAGTTGCATAAAACTTAAATCTTGTTCATGTGAACAATGGCTTCATATGAATATGCAAACAGATTGATTATCTTGTTTCTCATTTTCAGCTGAAGACCTGATCTTTTACACTGAGGGCCTAAACGTTGCTGATGTTGAGCCAGTTGTGAAGCATTTCGCTATGAAGTGGAGAAGTGCTCTAGAGCTCATGCACAATGAAATTGTGACTTCTTGCAGTAACCTTCTGTCTGGGATGGCAATTCTAAAAGCAGCAATGGCCCAGTTGCTTAATGACTATAACAGACTCTCTGAATGTGTGAAAAAAATTCCAGGGGGTTCAGCTTTGAACAGAAGCTTGGTTTCCATTGCCTCGATTTCGTACGAAATTAGGAAATACTCAAGAACACTCTAGTTTTTTAGCATCCAAGAACTTGTAAACAAAAGGTAAAATTATATAATCATCCATACTTTTGTTCCTTCAACATTGATAGTTGTGGTTGATTTCAAAATTTGGGAAATGTAAATAAAGAAGTTTGAAATGTTCATGTTTTATGATATTTTTAATGAACACTTTTTTTTGCTCACTTAGTAAGTACTCCCTCCATTCTTTAATTGATGTCGCCGTTGACTTCTAAATTCAACTTTGACTATTTGTCTTATTTAAATTTTTTGATAAATTTCATATATTTTGATATAATTTGATTTATCACTAGAGTTATTTGAATTACAACTTAAAATTTTACATATTTGAGTAAATTTTTTGAATGAGACGAATGGTCAAAGTTGAAATTAAAAGTCAACGGCGACATCAATTAAAAAACGGAGGGAGTAACTATTATTTCCCAAAGTTTACTGAATGCAAAAAATTGCTTCTTGACGAAGACAGTTTCTTCAATTGTAACATGTAAAAGTGGCAAGTGCAAAATATTTATATTTTTTCTTCATATTTTTTTCATGGAAACTTTTATGTTATCTAAGATGGCATGCATGAAGAAATATGACATTTATGTGGTAGCTGCTTCGTATAATCGCATCTATCCTAGAGACAAGATTTTTTTGGTACACCTGGACATTGTCATTTTTTATTGAGAAGTTCCCTTCTGCAAGTCATTGTAAATTGTTGATGTTAAGTATGCTTTAATTCATCTTTTATTTTGATAGTTTTCTCTTGTTTATAAACAAGGTCATAGAGGAGAAAAAGAACGCTTTGGTGAAACATCAAATGTCTCAGGAAAAAATCATTTTGCTGATCGTGTTAAGTATTTGGAATTCTTCTGGCTCTTACTGGATGCGGAATTCTTCTGGCTTTAACTGGATGCTTTTGCACTGCGAATATTAACTTCTTAATCTTTAATCTTTTGGTGAGTCAACATTTTTCAACGATAGCTGAGTAAATTACAAGATAATTACAGGGAGATGCATATTGCAGATTCTACGAGCATGCACAGATCAATTGATCAGTGATATCATAACAGACAAGCAGCGGGTACATATTGTTTCAAAAAGGCTAAGATTAGCTCAAGTACCTCCTAATAAAGACGAGCTATCCTCCACTACATGGGATGGCACACAGTAGCATAACAGCTGTTGCTTTTGTGCACGCCATCGTCCCCAGATGTGCGACGGGCAGTCTAGTGACTAAGCGCCTGTGGCCTGTGGGCGGCCTCCAGACTTTGCTCCCCTGTGCAGCTGTGCTGTAGCCACAGCCCGCCTCTGATATTAGAACGATGTCCTCTTCTGTCCGCAGGGAGCAAATCGACCGTGGCACCACCATGCAAGCCAAGTCATGACAACGGAAACCATCGGCCCGTCACGTCCCCTTCTTGACAGTCCAACCTAGCTTATACAGTTCATCGCCTTTTCTGATCCTCCAGGATACGACTACTGTCTTCTGGATCAAGATCAAAACTCAAAAGCTGGACGGGATCGTTCCGCTGGTCTCTGAACGTCGTCGTAGGCCAACATCGTCGTCAGGTTGTTGTCACGGCGGTAAGATGGTAACATCTGTTCTTGCGAAAATGGGAAGGCCATGACGTGGTACAACAGTGGCAGTCTCTGTCCCAGCTCGAGACATCACAGCAAAAGTTCCATCAAGAACGATGATGTTGCCACCGGCCCCGTGCGCCCTGAGCTGTCCGGTGCCTGGTTTTGCCGGGCTGCCCGCCTCTGTTTCTGTCATGCGGTCACATACTCGCATGTATCCTTATGGGAAAGGATAGCTAAGCCAAGAGGAAATGCTGGTGGTCCGGTGCGCTGCATCTGGGCTGAAGATGCCAGTCGGCGGCCCGTCGACTTGTCGCGCCCTCCCGATGGAGGAGGCGCCCGCCACTCATCCACGCGTCCTCTGAGCCGAAAAGCGGCGGCCGGGGCTCGCCGCCGTCCATTCCCACCCTCTCTCTCTCGATCATCAGGTCAGGTAGGACGTAGGCCTCTATCGAGGACCGCGACCCTTCACCGTCGGCCCGTGATCGCCGTACCATGCATAGGTTGATAGATATCGATCCTGTCGCGGAAAGGAAACGAGGCGGCGCACGAAGCCTGACGAGAGGAGTCGGCCGAGGGGAGCAGCAGCCGCGGCTCGGCTGGCGGGCGGCGGGACCTGAAGCCAGCAGATCATGTGCGCGCGGTGGGTTGCTCCATCGTTATCACGCCGGGGCCTGTCAATCCTGTTCCGTGCGAGCTTTTGGTCCGGCTTTCGTTGTCCCTCCCTTGTACGATAACCTTCGTGCATGCCAGTGATCGACCGTGTGACGACTGACGTCGCGCGGGGCGAGCTCCGGCCCGGTAACTGTAGTCGTGACGGCGACGTGATCGATCACGGGCGCCTGAGCACAACGTGCCCGTACATTAGCTGTCCTTGACGCACAACCTAACCGGTGCTGTCGTGCTGATTTTTATCGTTAGCTCAGATTTGGCGTATGATTCAGACGATTAAAGCGAGATGTTCGTCCGGTAGTGGGGAGGTGTGGATCAGGGAGGGTAGGGCGGGTGGCTCCGGGCGATCGACGAGGCGGCGCCGCGGTGCCGGATCGCTTGGCTCGTCGTCCCGACGTCACAAACTCGATCGCAGGGGGAATTTCCCCGTGACTCCGTGCGCCGGGCGGCGCTGGTGCTTGCGGTCGTTTCGTTGCGGCGGACGGGAGGAGGGGGATAAAAAGCTCACGGCCGACGTGCCGAGTTTTGCCCAACAGGGTCGACAAAGGCGTGGTACTTTCCTCGCTTTCGTCGGCGCTGTTCCTTGGTGCTGGCGTCCAGCTCCGGCGAAAGGGACGTGCTCGATCATCTGCCCTGAAGCCGTGCACTCTCTCTGATCCAACATTATTGTCCTCGATTAGTTGAAATTTAAACTGATTGATAATAATTTTGAAATAGGAAGTGATTAAACTACAGATCGAGAAGGGCATTAGTTATCTGCGTTTATTTTGACGCGAATTGTGTATACGCACCGAATGCGTTCGGTGGACGCTGCGCTGGAGGACGACCGTAGACTTCAAGCCACCGGCTGGACGGGACCCCTAATTAACTGCCGTATCCGATCGGGAGGAACCCCCTCTTTGGACGCCATAGAATCACCAGTTAATCATGCGTGGCGGTAACTTGATCTCTTATTATGCTTCGTTGCAGTAATACTAGTACTACTAGGACAGTCGCTTTGTACTTTTGTTCAGTGAAGTCTCTATGCCCCCAACAAGGCGACGATCGGTGACCGCACTCGAAAGCCGATGACTTGTCGCCCTAGCGGTACTTCTAGTCCCCGGCCGACCGGCCGGCCGGCTTCCGCTTGCTTATATAAGAGGCGACTCACCCGTTGCTTCTCCTGGCACCCTACCCACCCGCACAACCACGCCCTCTCATCAGCTCTCGATCGTCCATGAGCCCGCTCGTCAAGGTCACGGCGGCCGTGACCGTCCTCGCGGCCGCGGGCTCCTACTTCTTCGCGCCTGCTCTGTCCGCAAGCTTCCTCTCGTCGCCTCCCTTTCTGTGGGTGGCGGCCAACGTGATCATCATCTGGCTCCTCTCTTCCTCCCGTGGGAGGAGCGCGGCCGCCGACGGCGGCGCGGCTTCGGCTAACGACGTGCTGAAAGCTGTGGATGACCTCTACCCGTCGTCGGATTTCGAGGGGTACACCTCCACCGTGGTTTCTGGTGGGGAGGCGCCTGTGGCGGTGTCGAAGCTGAAGAGGCAGGCAGTACGAGAGGCAAGAAACCGGCCGGCGAGGAGAACCGACCGCGCACGTGTGTCCAAGAAACCGGCCGGCGAGGCGGCGCCGGCGCCGGTGGCGTGGATCGAAGCGGCGGACACCCCGCGCAGGCTCGATGACAAGAAACGCGTCGACGAGACGCCGCCTAGTACTGGAGCCGCCGCTGCCGCCGGCGAGGGCTCGAGGCCCGTGGACGACGACGACGTGTCCCTGGACTCCCTGTGGCAGTCCATGCTGCAGCGGCGCGCGGTGCGGCCGGTGACCGTGCGGAAGAGCGAGACGTGGGGCAACGACGAGCTGCCGCGGCTGCAGCGCGCGGCCGAGACGGCCGCGAGGCGGCGGGAGATGCGCAAGTCCGTTTCGTCGACGACGGCTCCGCCGCCGCCGCAGGCAGAGGCGGCGGCGGTTGGCGGGCAGCTGGGGTGGCGCACGAGGGACGTGCTGATGAGGGCGCATGATCACGACCTGCTGCGCCGCGCGGAGAGCCTCATCCGGCGGCACCACGAGCAGCTGCGCCTGCAGCGGCAGGAGTCCGAGCAGCGCCAGGACATGGAGCGGCAGCGTGGCGGCCCGGTTCCTATCCGCGTCTAGAGTCGCCACCGTGATGCACGCGCCGGTCGGCGTCTCAGACACACACACACACTCCTCGATCGCATGCTTCGTCAAGACATCAACTGATCCATCGATCCGTACTTGCAAAGGATATGTGTACAGAAGAAACAGAAGCCATCTGCGAGCTATAGAAGCAGCTCTAGCAACCATGACGAGGTCACAAAGAGGCTTCCGATCACTGGATGACATGATGGAAGTAGTATACCTACGTAGGTTGGATCGGGCCACTCATTTGTGCATCCATTGATTCCATCCCAACACGCTCATCATCATGTAGTTTATCCTCCTTCGATGTAGATTAACTATATCCTTTATATTGTCTCTATATTGTGTAGATGAACACATCATGTAGTTTATCCTCCTTCAACGTCAGTATATATCTTTTTTATTATATTGTTTTTATATTATGTCTCCGTCGACACATCGACTACATGCAAGTTAATTATACCTCTAGATAAACGGAGAGGTGCACAAGTGTATATGTTTATTTTCAGCAAGTATGCGTCTTGGGTCCTTTTGCTATAGTCATGTGTCGGGATAGTATATCTAGTCATGTGTCGGGATAGTATATCTCGAGTACTTACGGACTTAGCCTCTACGAGAAGGCCCATCTGCAAACTACGGTTTATGGCCCATTTGCGGTCCACGTAGGATCATGTCCCACCAAGAGCGTCCCGACTCCGAGGGTCGGATCCGCACAAGCATCTTAGCCCGAGCACCGAAAGGTCAGGGCTATACGACAACAAAGTTCGACCAGCCAACAACTAGAAGGCAACGGCTCGGTCCAACCCTTGAGGGTCAGCCACCGCCTTAACGGCCAACCTCTGACAGTCGCAGAGATTCTTGTCAACATACAACATAAGGTAAATCAAACTTGCCTGGAGGTAAAACGTTTCAGAAGTTAGTAAAGCTGTCAGGCGATCGGTAAAGCAAAACGGAAAAGTGTCCTTTGTCCCTCACGACTGGACAAAGGATGTACGAAGAGCACCGGCCAACTGCGCCACCGCTAGTAGGCGTCAGACGACCAACTCAGGTGACGACCGAGGCCCCACTTGGTAGAGGGCCAGCAGGTTCTGTAGACGTCAAGTTGGTGACCCTAGTCTGACCTTTATATAAAGGGTACTAGGATCCTTAGACGAAGTCAAGTGAAGTTAAGTCAAGTTAGATTCTAAGCCATTTCACTGTAACCACATTTAACCACGCATGCTAGGGTTCTTGGATCGAACCAAGGCTCTTCCGCATTGCACTAGTGTTCTTGAGTTTATACGATTTGATCTCGTCCTCTCCTGACGTAGGATATTACGTCTCGACGGCGGCCCGAGCCAGGCTAACCCTCGAGTCTTTTCGTAGACTAGTCTATTCGAATACGAAGAGCGCACCGATACTCCTTTCGATTACGTAAATTTTACTGTGCTTGTGGTCAGAACACCGACATCATGTATATCTCTATTTCTGGTACTCTCTCGTACATAATGCATAATGTTTTGTTCACTACTATCTTAGTGTTTGCAGATGCTTACTTTCTTTGCTCTAGCTTTGGTGTTTTACGGCGTCAAACTCTGTATTTACTCTTTAGTACAACTAATAGTAGTAAGCATCACTGGACTAGAACAGGACTTACTACTACTCTGTTCGTTCCAAATTACAAGTTACTCTAGAATTATTGATCATTTTCATTTCACGATACATTCTCTCACTCTCTCTTTTTTATTATATATCATATTTTTCACTCTCTTTTATTCCCATATTTCAGACCTAAAACAATTTATAAATTGGACTGGGGGAGTAGAAAAGATCGGCAGCATGTGTAAGCCATGCAACTATTTTTTCTTTGGTGGCTGCAGCAACGATTTTGCTGATGAGTAATCAACCAGCTGAGCTCAATTGCTCTTCCTCTCGACAGATTCGCAAGGCGGCAAGCATTTCCCTTCGTGTGCTTAATCAAATGAGAAGTGCAGTAGGGTGGAAAGCGCCGGATTGGATTGCAGGCAGGTCAGGGTTAGGTGTGGATCGCAGTCATAGGTTGTCGTAGGGCACACGGCAAGTCACACGAGTGACAAGATAGCGTTGTACGACGTTACCCTTTGCACCGGCTCGTGTCCCAACAGTGCCGCACTAGCGATTATTCTGTGCTACTCCTACCTGATGTGAGTCTACGAGCAGACACTTGAAACAACCAGTTCTACTAGCTCGGCAGGCGACAAAAGATCTTTATCCGTTGTGCCCTTTTTGCAAGCTTATTACTGGTTTGCTTTGGTTAATCAGCAGCCCGGCCCTGTCTGATCACTGTCTGCCATACTTGGAGTAAAACGGAAAGTTGTGATGAATGTTAGTAATGTCTTCATCGTTGGTTCCTTATTCCAAATTTCTTCTTTTATGAACACTATCTTTTCAACTTATTTCTTCAGATATTTGGGCTTCGTGTTTTGCTACTAAATCAAGTAGGAGTATACTTGGCACTGTGAAGCAGCATCAAGTGCTGATATATATATGGCAAAGAAAACAGATAAAAAAAACGAAGAGCAACTTCTATGCGCAAGCATATGTGTTCATGCACTGCTGCAGGCTACAGATAGACTAGATTAAAAACGCGAATACGCAAGGTCTGACTCAGATCATACGTGCGTTTTATTGATATTGATTTGTAGTATATATACCAATATGTGTGCGTGAATGACACATGTAAAAAATGCAACGTGAAGGTCTAGTCATATATAGCACGTATGATGCAACGCGATTTTCTAATTATACAGGGGCAGGTCTTAACTCGTGTAGTATCTGACCTATCCCTATCATGCATGATGTGTTCATCTCGAGCTGTGCCATTTGGTTGGACTTCAGATTCACATATTCATTAAAAAAAAAAGATGTTTTCATTGGATGTTAATCAGCAGCGCAATGAGATAGCTTGGAGACACATTCTAATTCATCACATTCTTATTCGGCCTGGTAAAATTTTATTCAGCGTTCCTTAACTGTTAGCGCAACTGATATTTTTTTATCAGAGAGGAGGTGATTTGAGCCGCCTCAATTATCTATTGCTTTGCAGCCAAGTAATCAACATGCTATTGTTACAAGTTGCACTGGTGGAGTAATTAAGCATATTCCAGTCGCTCTGAATTCTAAACCATGGAGTCCAAATGGTTGTTTGTAATTGTTCGCATGCAGCCAAGGCCAAATGAACAAGGCTGATGTGGCTGTCTCTGCCAATCTAGCAGAAAGATCAATTTTGTTTTTCCAGTTAAAGTGCTTTTACTCCTATCATTTTGTCCAATAAAAAGGGCCTAAATCTCTGGGTCGATTGGATGGTTGAATTTGTCACTAGTAAAAAGGTAAGTTGATGTGGAAGCAAAACAACCATCAGCTAATTAGGTTGCTGCTTGTCTTCTCACCTAGCCTTATCTCCTTCAGAACCATTTCTTTCTCCTGGCTGGCCATGATTTTTAAAGTTGACGATTGACTCGATGCTGTTTTAAAGCCTAGAATAAGTCCTCTGAAGATCACACCTGTACTGATGATATAAGACATCTCTCGGTGTTTTACCTTTTGTGTCGTTAGTCGTTTCACTAGCTAATAGCTTAGCTAGCACTTGGTTGCTGCTAATCTATTCAAGTTAATTACTAGAGTCCTTTTAAAATAGACCAAGTGATGTTGTTTTACCTCTTAGAAGGTAAAACACGAATTTGTCTCAACCGTTGATCATATAAGAAAACATGTCTCTGATTACCGTCACCTACCAAAACTCATTGATAATTTTTTAAATTGAATTATTCAGTAATTAATAATTATTAAAAATGTTTTACCTCTTAGGAGGTAAAAGAACAATTAAAGCTTCAAAATCAACGCAAATGAACAATTCATATTCATTTAGCTCTATTTTAAAATCACTCAATTACTATTTTAGTCCATGTTACTGTGTCCTACTGCCTACTCACTGTGCTGTTATTGACCACCCGGCATGCTTTTAGGGTCTTTTGATAGAGTTCCCAGCTTTTGATTCAATGGATTCACTGTTGATTTTCTTGTGAACTAATTTTGTAGCTGAAAGTGATTCTCTTTGGTTCAGGAGAAGGCTACTTTTTCAGCTCTCAGGCCTTTAGTTTATTTCAGACAATTACTTCATAAAATCAGACAAAAATCATTTCTCTTAAAAAACAGTGTAAAAAATAGTGTTTGACAGAGCTTCTCAGATTTTGACTAAAAATCAGGAGCTGGGAGCTCTGCCAATGCCAAAGAGGCTTCATTTTTTTTTTCAATGGTATCTGCTCGTGATGGCAGAAGTTCGGTCTAGTGTGGTTTAGTCAATCATGCATCAAATCAAATATATTTGCTATCAATCTGCAGGTTTATTTAGTAGGAGCTCTCGTCCTTTAGTTTCCCCGCTAGTGAATTTAAATAAGGTTTTGGATTGGGAAGCGATCATTTATTTCTTACCACAAAACGGACTGATAAATGAAATGACTCTTAATTTGGCTGCAAAAATGTCCTTGGCTCTTAATTTGAATCCATTTTTTTGAAAAATTAAATATTATCTTTTGACAAATTAAGAGCAACCGTTTGAGAGCGTCATATGCTATCTGTAGTCCAACTTTAGAAGCTGCACCAATGTGCTAATTGTTTAAATACAATTAAGGCAAAATCGCACTGAAGGTTCTCGATCGGGTCTGACAAACCCGGGCTTTTGGGCCCCATGAAACCCATCCAACAAATAAAAAAGGGTAATTGATGTCGAAATGTTGGCAGCATTAAGACTACACTCTCGATATGGAAAGAAAGTGAAGCATACCTAATGTACTTATTCTATATATTCGGACATGGATTTTGAGCACCAATCTTATGAGGGCGATTAGTGAACGATGACAGACAGGAGTACTGCAGAAATATGCAACATGCAGCAAATTAACTAGGTCAGAAATTTTTTTTGGCACATCGATGTTTGGCACATATCACAAAAATTTAAAATGTGCATCAACGGATTTATTTTATGGTTTCACGACCATTACTTCAGAGGAATCAAGAAGCCGAGAAAATTCATTAATATTACTCCCTTCATTTTTAAATTATTATCGTTGTTGTCTTCTAATATCATCTTGCACCATTAATCTTATTTAAAAAATTATTTCAGATCTGTAAAACTTTAAGTCATGATTAAAATAACTTTAATGATTTAGCAAATTATAACAAAAAAATATGATATTTATTAAATTTTTTGAATAAGATGAATAGTCAAAGTTAATTTTAGAAGTTATACATTAGTGACATAATTTAAGAACAGGGTGCGTAAGTGCTGGTCCCCGGAATAAATTTTTGTCGTGCTTCAAAAGTTCAAATATATTGAAATGCATCCCAATACCGCTAAAGAGACCATTTGCATAAACTTTCCATGCAAGTAGCAGTATTTGGACTTGACGATGCTATGTGCAACTAGTTAGGATGAGTCGCGATCAATTAGTCGAGACTAGGACATAAATCTAGCAGGTGTAAGATTAATTGTAAGATACCGAGATCCATGTGGCATTTACAGTTCCAGTGGACAATGCAGTGAGAAGAGGCCACCAAATGCGGTTGTGAAGTCACCCAAGCCATCACCGGAATGGCGTCATGCTCAGCATATCCGATCCGTCGGGCAATCTGATACTTTTGACAAGAATGTGTCACCGATCCTTGCAAGATGGTGTTCGGTTCGTGGCTGAAACACGGCTTTTAAAATCCTTTTTCGAAAGAAACATGTCAAAAATGAACAAGATGTAATTAAATTACATAGCTTGCACTGAGACGAAACATGATGCAATAGTCTAATACTGAATTTCTGAATCTATGAACCGTGCGAAAAGGATCAAAGAATACTAAACTGACGACAGACTGCAAATAGACGTAGAAATACAGTACAAATTCAGGAGTGGAATGATGTCACGGAGATGCAGGTTATTTGCCGTAAACTAGTACTACGAGTACTAAACTACGAGGGCACTTGTTTTTACGAGCATAACCGGGAGTTGGTTGGCAGTAGGCTTCCCTCGAATTTAAAATCAGCAATAGTTTGGTCACGTCCTGCCTGCGTGCGTCCTGTCTTTGGTCCTCGACTTTGATTAGGTTCCGTTTGTAACGCTTAGATTTCCTAAATGATACATTTTTATGTAAATTTGAACTAATTTCTGTAAAAATTCTTGTTGCCAATAGATTTAGATATTTGTTAGAAATAATCGCATTTTAATTTAAATTAATTCCAGTAATTAAGAAAAGATTAAATATAACCAGATTTGAAATACTATGTCTGATACATACTAGCAGTATGATCCAAATTTTTTGAAGCAATCGTGATCCCTCTAATGCTAGCAACAGAATGCACGTGAATAACATAAAAGGAGAAAAGCATGTCATCTTTAAAGTGAGATTGTCGACGCAAATAGATGCGCAAGTAGCAGACGAAGTAGATTGTCGATGTAGATGTAGCAGGCGTCCGGAGCGAAAAGAAAGCAGTCAAATGGCGTCGAGAGGAAGCAAACGAACAGCGAGCAGTAGCAGAGGCGCATCCAAAAACCTTATACAACCTGTACCCCGTGTTGGGACACGAGGAGACGTGGGTTTCGGAGACCTATTCTTCCGACGCCAATGACACGTCGACGACGGGTGGAGAAGACAGAGTAGCACAACACTCAAGAGAGAGGAAAATGAGAGAATGGTTATATGTGTTTTGGACGACGTCTCGCCGCTCTATTTATACACAAAAGCTCTCACATATATAGTAAGCCGTCTGCCATGTATAACACCTATATATATGGTAACTAGCCTACTATTTATATGAATATGATAACTAGCTTATCATTTATACGAATACGATGACTATCCTGTCATCACAAAAATAATTGCTTACCAAAAACTGATAACCGCAATATTCTCCTTCCATATGTGAGAGGGCCTTTGTGATTTATGGAATGTTATTTGGAAAACCTTTCAAATCTTTAACAATCCCCCACCAGATCCCAGAGGCACGCTTCAAATTCTCCCCATACTAAAGTACTGTTAATATACCAGTTTTTTCAGTGGAGACCGTTTAAAGTTGAACATCCACCTAAAACTCCAAGCTACACTCATCCACAACTGCGCAATAGACTAAGCCTTGAATTGACAGTTTGGTGTGAGCAAATTTTACCTGAGGCCTTACTAGTACTTGACTGCCAAGTGTCAACCCGCGGGTGGAGCTTATAAGTCATACTCCCGTCTCACTTCATGAGTCTCTTAAAGAATACTCAATTCTTATAAACCGTGACTAGCAGTTAGACTCACATAGGTGCGTTCTTACAAAAATACTCTGTAGGACAGTATCTTGCTATAAAAGCCTCAGAACACATTAGGACGATAGTCCGCCTGCTTTACAGAAATGGGAACACTGCATCTCTAACAGAATGGGTTAGTAATAGGTTATACACTCCTATCAACCAACGGTTTGTTCTTTTCAGTTACTAATTCACGGGATCTCCGATCACATAGGTTGGGTTATCACTGTGGTTAACTCACATGGGTCTCAATCCTATCTTCTTCGATGCATTATCAATCACAGTGCGTGATAGTCCCTTAGTAAAGGGATCTGTCAGGTTCTTAGCTGTATGGATGTATTACACAGCTATTACTCCGGAGCTTCTCAACTTTCTGATAGACTTTAATTTGCGCTTCACATGTTTGTTGGACTTCATATTATTCTGAGTATTGCTCACCTTCGTAATAACTGTTCGATTATCACAGTTTATAAGAATAACCGAGATTGGTTTTTCAACCACAGGTAAGTCCATCAACAATTCTCTCAACCTCTCAGCCTCAATACAAGCTGTGTCCAGAGCCGTAAGCTCTGGCTCCATAGTGGATTTAGTAAGAATTGTCTGTTTACAGGATCGCCATTAGACAGCACCGCCACCTAAAGTGAAAACGTATCCACTGCTGGCCTTTAGATCATCAGCATCTGCAATCCAATTTGAATCACTATATCCTTCGAGTACACTAGGATACCCTGAATAGTGAATTCTATAACTCATTGTACCTCTTATATAACGCAACAGTCGATCAATACCACGGCAATGATCATCTCCTGGAGTAGATGTAAATCTACTTAGTTTGCCCACAGCAAACGAGATGTCAGTGCGAGTTGCGCTAGCTAGATACATCAGTGACCCAATGATTTAGGAATATCTCAATTGATCCTTTTCTAGTCCTCGGTTCTTTCGAAGTATTAGACTAGGATTATAAGGAGTTAGAGAAGGTTTGGTGTCCATGTAGCCAAAACGGCTCAATACCTTTTCCACATAAGGGATTACAATAGAGTAATCTCATTCTCTCTTTTGTTTAGTTTAATATTCAGGATCATATCCGTTTCACTCAAATCCTTTATGTCAAAATTTTGGAATAAGAATGATTTTACATTATTTATCTCATCGAGACCTGTCCCAAAAATAAGTATGTCATCGACATACAAACACAAGATTACTGCTTTACCCCCACCATGGCGGTAATATACACAAGTATCAGCTTCATTCACTGTAAACCCAACAGAGGTTAAAGTTTTGTCAAACTTATCATACCACTGCTTGGGTGCTTCCTTTAAGCCGTACAAGGATTTAAGTAACCTACACACCTTGCCCTCTTGTCCTGGTACTTATAAATCCATCAGGCTGATCTATATAGATCTCCTCATCTAGCTCCCCATTAAAAAAGCCGTCTTCACGTTCATCTGATTAATGAGAAGACCATTTGAGGCACCAAGGATAATAGTATCCGGATGGTAGTCATCCTGGCAACGGGTGAGTAAGTATCAAAAAAATTCTCGCCTTCTTTCTGAGTATACCTTTTAGACACAAGCTTTGCCTTGTACTTTTTAATAGTACCATCAGGTCTTAGCTTCTTTTTAAACACCCACTTGCATCCCACTGGCTTACAATTAAGTAGTGGGTCTGTTACTTCCTACGTCCCATTGGCAGTGATGGAGTCCATCTTACTACGGACTGCATCCTTCTAGTATTCTGCATCAGACGATGCATATGCCTCTGAGATGGTTGTGGAAGTGTCATCCACAAGGTACACAGTGAAGTTATCATCAAAAGATTTTGCAATCTTCTGTCTCTTACTCCTTCAAAGAGCTTCTTCACTGTTGTCCTTCTCATTTTCATGCAGGTGCTCAAATGACTCAATCACAGGTATGAGTTTAAGAGTCAAATCAAATGATGAACTAGATGAAGAATATGCATCTTTCAATGGAAAAATATTTTCAAAAAAAGTGACATCACGAGACTACAAAAGTGAATCAACTAAAACATCAGGCCTTTCAGATTTTATTACTAAGAACTTATATGCCATGCTGTGGTGTGCATATCCTAAGAAGATGCAATTAACTGTTTTAGGTCCGAGCTTGCGCTTTTTATTTATTGGTATGCTAACCATGACCAAACAGCCTCAAGTGTGCAAGTAATAAAGTGAAGGTTTCCTTCCCTTCCATCCTTCATATAGAGTAACTTCACTGTTCTTAGTAGAAACTCTATTCAGAACGTGACAAGCTGTCAAAACAGCCTCTCCCACCATGCCTTACACATACCAGACGTTCCTAACATGGCATTCGCCAAGTCCATTAACGTCCGGTTCTTTCTTTCGGCAACCCCATTAGATTGATGTGAAAAGGGAGGTGTTTGTTCATGAATTATTCCATTCTCTGAACAGAAAAGATCAAACTCATTGGAAAACACGATCAGACCTAACTCATTTTATTTTCCTTTCTAGTTGATTCTCCACCTCAACTTTATAAGTCTTAAAACATTTTAACGCCTCATCTTTAGTTTTTAGAAGAAACACATAACAGTATCTAGTCGCATCATCAATTAAGGTCATAAAGTATCTTTTCTCTTCTTTTGTCAACACACCATTCATTTCGCAGATATCAGAATGAATGAATTTTAATAATGTCCTGAGTTTCTCTCGTCTACGGCTTTATGAGGCTTACGAGGTTTCTTTGCTTGCACACAAGCTTGACATTTAAAACCTTTGACATTAGGTAACTTTAGAATTAAATTTATACTGGATAGCCACGACATACAACTAAAGTTAGTATGACACAAACGAGAATGCCACATATCAGCCTCAGAATTATTTGAATCACACACATGGTTCACAACTTTATTTGATAAATCTGAAAGGAAAAAGCGGAACAAGCCTCCACTATCATAGCCTTTGCCGATGAATTGGCCAAATCTCGATACGACTACTTTATTCGACTCAAAGACCAGCTTGAATCCATCTCGACAGAGAAGAGATCCACTAACGAGATTCTTGTTTATTAAAGGGGGCATGCTGCACGTTCTTCAATCGCATGATATTTCCTGAAGTAAACTTCAGATTGACCAAACCAACACCAAGGACAGAAGCATGCGAGCCGTTCCCCATCATGACGGTTGAATCTCGCGCGGTCTGGTAAGACGAAAACATAGATATATCAGAACAAACGTGAATATTGGCTCCTGTGTCTATCCACCAATCATTAGATTGATAAATAGAGAAAACACTAGGTAAATTACCATACCCATAGCCTCCACTGGAGTCCCCAATGGTCACGTTGGCAGACTTCTGCCCCTTCTGATTATTGTTGTCCTTGCGGTTACGATACTTTTTGGCAAAGTGTCCATTCTCACTACACACAAAGCAGACAATCTCATCCTTGTTCATCTTCTTATTGAATTTAGTAGTCTATACAGCTTTTCTTTTTCCCTTCTGGTTCTTCCTACCAGCGTGTTGCATCATATTGGCACTGGACTGCTCTTCAGGTGCTCTTGGTGGACTATCTTTTGCCCGAGCCTTCTTTTCAACATCAAGACTAGCCAACAAATTTTAAACAAAAATGTTTTATCTCTTATGTTTCAGAGATGTGGCATATTTTCTCCATGATGAAGGTAAGTTGGCAATAATACCCCTTGTCACAAACTTGTCAGACAACTGACATCCAATTTGTTCGAGCTCCCTCACAATGAGTTGAAGTTCATAGGCCTGCTCCACGACAGAACGGTTATCCAACATTTTGAAGTCGTGGTACTGCTCCATGACATATATTTCACGTTCAGCATCTGAGGTCGAGAACTTATGTTCAAGTGCCTCTCACAATTCTGTGGCACTTTTGATGTGTATGTACACATCGCACAACTGGTCAGAGAGAAAACTAAAGACGTATCCGATGAAAATCGTCGTAGCTGCGGTAAATTACTGCATCTCTTTCTCACTTACAAGAGGCAGTGCAGGAGGATTACTCATGGCCCAAAACATGTTCATAGCCGAGAGCCACAGTTGGACTCTCGTCTGCCATCTCTTGAAGTTCACACCACTGAACTTCTTCGGTTTCATCGCATCAGCAAATCCAGCCATCACTAAATGCCTATAAGGTTTTTGGATTGTTGGAAATAATCGTATTTTAGTGATGATTAAATTAATTCTAGTAATTAGGAAAAGATTAAATATAGCTAGATTCGGAATACTATGTATGATGCATACTAGCACTACGATCCAAATTTGCCGAAACAATCATTATCTCTCCAATGCTAGTAACAGAATACACATAAATAATAAAAAAGAGAGAAGTATGTCATTCTTACCGTGGGGTCGTCGACGCAAATAGATACGCAAGTAGTAGACAAAGCAGACCGTCGATGTAGGTGCAGCAGGCGACTGAAGCGAAGAGAAAGCAGTCGAATGGTGTCGAGGTGAAGTAGACCAACAGCGAGCAGTCGCGGAGGCGCTTACCAAAAACTTTATACGGCCCTCACCCCGTGCAGAGACATGAGAAGACGTGAGTTTCGGAGACCTACTCTCCCGTCGCCGATGGCACGTCGGCGACGGGTGGAGAAGACAGAGCAGCACAACACTCAAAGGAGAGGAGAATGAGAGAATAGTTGTGTGGATTCTGAACAACGTCTCGTCCCTCTATTTATACACAAG
Source organism: Zoysia japonica (assembly GCA_001602275.1). Classification (NCBI taxonomy): domain Eukaryota; kingdom Viridiplantae; phylum Streptophyta; class Magnoliopsida; order Poales; family Poaceae; genus Zoysia; species Zoysia japonica. The sequence goes on along the minus strand of BCLF01000020.1, from coordinate 2,190,672 downwards.
AGCTCCTACGTATATGGTAAATAGGCTGACATGTATAACATCTATATATATGGTAACTAGCTTACAATTGATATGAATATAGTAACTAGTCTACTATTTATACGAATATAGTAACCAGTCTGTCATCATAAAAATAATTGCTTACCAAAAATTAATAAATGCAATATTCTCTTTCTATATGTGAGAGGGGCTTGAGATTTATAGAATGTTATTTGGAAAACTTTACAAATCTTCTAACAATATTTTTACTACGTTTCGGCAGCTCTTGTCCAAGGTGTGCTCTTCAAGAGACATGAACATATGGCTTAAAAAAAGAGTCAAATCTTTCGGCGGACGCCCGAAATCTTCAACAAGCAATAAGCTATAGGGATCGATCGCTGACCTGGTCATTCAAATTTGTGATGGGAATCGGCAATCAGTCAACAGCAACATGGCCTGGAATGCTTGTTTAGGGGCCGTGGGACACGGCTGCTCCCCTTCCTAAATCGATATCTCAAATCATCCAGAAAGATATCCATTCAGGTTGTCCTCTGTGAGCAATAAGCTGAGAGGGTTCGTTGGTGACCCGGCGGCTGCAACTTGCAGCTCTGAAGATACGATTGAACCGGCAACCAGTTATAATCAGCAGCAACATGGCGTGTATAATAACTTTGTGTTAGCCTGCCATGGGGCAGGGCTGCTTTCCTCCCAGAAAATTTTCCAGACTTCTGATTGAAAACGAAAGGTATTATAAGTTTTTTAGGGCCGATCGATGTCTAGTTTATGACAAATTGGCAGGCAATGGTGTTTAGGCAAGCTGGGAAGCTAGGCGGCTTGGTTTGTGTTTATCAGAGCCGTTTTCTGTTACAGGGGAAATTTCCTGGTTAGGTGCCTGTCCACGCTGAAAACCGTGAGGCTGATGGGATGTGCTTGCTGCTTCGGGTGAAGGTATTTTTTTAAAGAATATGGGCGAAGGTAATTACTACCTCCGTCTTAGTAGAATCTTATTTTTAACTTTTTGTTGATTGGTATTTTGATTAATAATTTTATAGATTCGATTAAATTTAAAAATTTAATATTTATAATTTTAAATTCATCAAAAAAATACTTTCATAATTTATATAATTTTTATTATTAAAATTAATTAATTTTATCAAAACCATTGATTAAAATTGTAATCAATAAAACATAAAAAAAAATTATTAGGACAGAGGAAGAAAGAAGTACTCCTAAGTACGTTAGAAAATATTGATGGCATTGCCATTCATGGGCCTTCTGCGAGCTCAGAGTACGAACATGGGCTTTCATTTTAGAAAGTCGCAACTGCTTGACCCGTCAAGCCAGCTTTGGTTTTTGGACGGCGGTCCAATGCAAGTGGGCTCGTTAATCTCTGCGAAAACCGTTCATCCGTACTCAGAAATAGTTGTGCTGGCCTAAATTACGTTCCCTCCCGACGCACTAGTGCAGTACTACGACTCTCTTACCCCAGTTTGGTGAACTTGTGTTCTTGACATGCCAAACCAGCAGTACTACTGCTACTGAGACTCAGCATGCGTATACTGCTTCAGACGCTGAAGAAACCAAACCTTTGTTAAACACTCCGACCCGCCCATCAGTCCCTTCTGATTTCTAAAGCAGAACAGCGAAATCTAGTGCTGCTGTGTTTAGAAGTACTTATTTTTCTTCCCCAGAACAATTGTGTTGAGCAGTAATAGCACGGACACCTTTTTCTCCCCAGACCAATGGCGTCGAACATCACTACAGATGCTCGTATGTTTTTACACGCCTGGATCTTTGCCTCACCAATGATGCTTGCCCGGCATTGGTCTGAACTCTGAAACTGATAAACTGAAAGTCGACCCTACCAAAGCTCTATCATGGAGCAACAGATCAGATGGTCCCTTGCAGGCGCTGTATTGCAAAAGCTGCAACGGTTTTCGCCCGTCATTCTCCAGTTCTCTGCTTCGGAATAGTACAGTACTGTGGTATACGTTTGTATCTATCAATATTGCCAAGGACCTTGCTCTGGATTGGCCATGCCAAAAGGAAAATCGAAGGACGCTACTACTGCGAGATCATTGTTAATCATGGTCAGCAAGGCACGTCCGACGATCGAGCTAGGATCCTAGGACTAGGGGAAAGAGTACTAGGAGTTAGTGATCCTTCCATTCGTAATCGAAGATTCATGGGCAGCTGTGGCTGTGAGTGGGCTCCAGAGCTCGGTGGTGCTTCTGAGGAAGACGAAGGCGAACACAGTAGAACCGCAGCCTCCAGTTTACGTGACCTACTTTAAGTTTGATTGTGCACTAACTCCCCTGCCGACGCCTCCCAAGCTAACGTGGTCGGAGTCTCGACAGGTAGAGAAGTCAGAAGCGTCGTCACCTTGCCAGTTCAGCTCGTTCATGGATCAAACAGGGG